>CBVK0100154716.1:0-27096 GCA_900067695.1 Picea abies
ATCATTTTTAAAATAGTGAATCTCATTTTTGTAAAAACCATGGAAAATTAGCCCATGAGCGAAATTTAACCCCTAAAATCATCCCTGCTCCTATTTTTGGGGGTGATGCATCTCTTGACCTTCTTGTCTCGCATCTTATTCAACCAATGGTTGAATAAATGGTTGTTTCAATGAAATCTGAGGCCGATCCCACTCTTCTCTTGGAGAGTAAAAAGCCTAAGGAAGTGACATTGCCGATGAAATATTCAATCAATCTCAATCTTCTTTTGGAGGGTGATGTGTCCTTCGACCATGTCCTTAGCATTTCTAGTCCTCTACCTTCTAAACAAGGGAGCATTCTACTCTCTTTGAGAACGCTCCCTCCAAGTCCCAGGGTGAATTTCTTTGATTGGAATGATCTTGTAGAGCCTCAACTTCCTTCTTCTACACCCATCCAGATAAGGGTCATTCTTCGATATATTATAGATAAGGTAACCTTTGCAAGTATTTTATCCTCCTCGACTTGGAAATATTTGGGTTTTCCCAAGCTTGTGTCATCTATCTGTGAATCGCTAACTTTTGATAGAAGTCTTGCATGGGAGCCTTGGCCTCCCACATTATATGCTGCTTAGAACATCATCCTATGAGTCTGGTTTAATCTCTTTTCTGACTCTCTCAAAAATCGAAAAGATTTTCGAGTGAACTTGTCTCTTTCATAGTTGTAAATTGGATTTGAAAGGGATGTCTATTTGGTGTAAGTTTACCCCTTTTTCAAACCAAGTAGACTAAGATTATGAAAAAGGACATTTTTTGGCGTTAAGTTGTAATTGCATCTCATTCTCTTTCTTGCGGTATTGAGCCTATTTCCAGTTCTCTCTTTTGCATTATAAGCCTTTCACCTCAATATTTTGCATCATCATCTAAGAAAATCCTTTTTAATATCCTTTGCAGCTTGAAACCCTATACCCAAGAGGAAACATTCCCCTAATTTTCCATCTACCAGATGCATCTCCTTGCATTGAGCATAGGTATGTTCCACCGCTGGAACTAATTGCTTACTTGCGACACTCATTTCCTCCTCTGTATCATAGCATTCATTTGACTATGAAAAAACAAAAAAAGATGGGCAGGAAAAAATATTATCTTATATTGGTAGCATTCATGTCACCTTTGAATAAAGAAAAAACTTTTTAGTCCACACGTCATCAAAATTTTGGGTTTAGCATGACCTTAGGAAGCTGAGCTTGTTACTGAGAATTTACTCCCCTGACTGGTTACTCTTCCAGTCCCTATGGAGAGTTTGATTGATTCCTCTTGTTGTTATCACATGTAGTGGTCAGGAGTCATATGTGTTTGCTATGAATACCCAAGTGTGCACCCCTCCTCCATCTCCCTCTTTTTTGCGCACCATTCGTAAGTTTTTTCCCTCATGGTTTATAAGGGAAAAATAGGGGTTCGTGATTTGGGAGAAAGCGGTGAAGTCGTTGTCAAAAGGGCTAAACTCAAAGTTCCAAAGTGGAATAAGGGTATGATCTAAGCAATTGATCATTGGTTGAGGAGGACTGTTGATCTCCATGTGTGGAGTCAATTCGTGATTCATAAATTGGGAGTTGTCGGGTGGAGTGTGTTAAATATTCCCGAAGATAGGAATCTGAAGAGATCATAGACATTGGTTGTGTGAACGAGGAGAGTCGTAGATCTCATTCAGAGGAATTTTCAGTTCAAAATTTGGAATAATTGGCATGGGTTGTATTCAAAACATCTAAAGCTCGAAGCTTGAATAACTTAAGGAGCTATGCTCGAGGTCATGTGAGAGGCAGGCCTAGGAAGAGAAAGCAATGCCCATTGCGTAGAGCTGGCCAATTCAAAGTCCCGAAGAGGCAATCAAAACCATCGACTGCGAAGTAGATCTGATCGTCACTCCGGGTAAAGTGATTTCACTGATCTGAGTATTGGGAAACTTGGAGTCCAATGATGTGAAGACTCCCAAAGTGAGAAATCATGAAACACCATTTGGGATAAGCGCTAAGTCACAACTTGAGGTCACATTGGAAAGGGGCCAAAGATACATGACGCTTATCCATTGCTCTACATCCAAGGCTCTTAAACGCCAAATTTTGGCATCATCTCCATGCAACGTCTAATGAGTCCCAAAATTGGTGGATGGATAAAACTTCAATGGTGACACTAAAATAGCATAACCATCTTGATCACCAATCTCAATCAGACCCATGGCCCCAAATTTGTATGCTCATTCAACATCGTATTTAATTGCAACAAGTGGTTACCTCTTGGTTACTTGGCTTGGTATGAATCCCGAGGAGGTATCAGTGAATGGTCACATGCCATTAGTTGAAACCTCAGTTCACTCCATAAATAGAAGGCATGGAATCCCTATCAGAAGGGTCAAAACTGTCAGCCTGAGGAAGATTCATGCACAATCCAACAGAGGATGTACACAGGTGGAAATATTTAGACAACATGGCTAGATTGGCTCATGCTCCTAGCAGTTGTAAATGGGTCTGAGTATAAATAGCATAGTGTAAGTATTTTTCAAGGTCGTCAAATGGTTGAGTAGAGCTCCCTATTTTGTAATATTTTGATGTCAGAACTATTCTCAGGTTATGTATCAAATTTGAGACTTTCACATTAATAGAAGTAAGCCTCTTTCATTTCTTTGTTTAGACTGTGCTAAAACACTCAGGCATGGAGGATCCAGTCGAGGGTTGTGGTTCTATTGTAATGTAGGTTTGATTACAATAGCGTTGTTACCAGTTTTAGTTAGTTTCTTTGTTACCTTATTTCCCCTTATGATGAAAGTTTCAAGCATGGATGATCCAATTGAGTTGTTGTAGTTGCCTTGTAAGGTAGGTTTGATTATTATGTTGCTGTGACTCATTTCAGTGTCTGAAACTTGAGTTCAAGAGTGCCCTTGAGCCTGCATTTTTCTTCACCAAGCTGCTTGAAAGCCGGATGCCTATAGCAGTCTTGCTCAATTTTCTCTCTAAGTCTTCCTTCTGCTCATCCTAAAATCAAATCCTTGACTGAATTTAATGAGGCCCTCACTTCCCTGTGCAGTGCATGTCCAGTTTCTGTGTTAAAATCATTCTTGTATTGAGTTTTGTCCACTTGAGCTCCACTCATAAAACCAACATCCACCAAACATTTTGATGGGTACTAGGATTATCCTCTTGCAATATGAGGGTGACTCTTAGTGCTAACATTCATGGTGCCTTTGTCGGGGAACTAATTGAAGATGTTTCCTTGGGATTGAATGAAAAATAAATTTTGATTCTAAAGGTGCATAAGAAATCAGTAACTTGAATATTGCAACTTGCAACTGACGACTCCACTGTTTCGGTTGTGGCTCACAAAAGTAGACACACAAGGTTTACTCCAAAGCTTCCTCTAGTTACACTTGAAGTTGACCCAGAAAGGATTATCAGAAAGTGAAAGACCCCTCAAGAAGGGATTTCAACAGCTGTCTCAGGAGATTCTGGTAATTTACATGACTCTTCTTTAAAAACTTCAGTAGCTACATCTAATTATCCTATTATACCATCTGTTGGAGTTTCCATAGGTTTGAATTTTGGGATTTTCCCTGTTGAATTCTCCCCTTCTAGGCCTCATTTAGTAGAAATCTTTGACACCCCTGTTTCCCCTGAGATTGTAAAATGGTTCAGACCCAGAAGCTTAGAAGGTTGTCCCACTTTTGGTTTTGCTACTCCTCCTCCTGTCATAGTCACTACATCTAAATAAGGGGGAACTTATTTTACCTTCTCCCCTAGAAACACGGTTCCAGTCTCACCCATATGAACCCCATCTCCCCCTGGTTCTCCTACAGTCCATATCCCAATGGCATGTGCTAATCCTTCTGGAAATAAAATGGATGCTATAGTGGCTGCTAGGTATTCCCCTCTTGTTTTACCTCAGCCTATGAATCCCCTCCCAGATGGATATTACCTCAAGTACATGCTCAAGTTTATAGGAGAGGAAGACATAACTATTGAAGAGCACCTTTCAAATTTATATAGTTATGCAGATAATATTAATATTGAAAATGAAGATGTCTCGCTAAGAGTTTTTTTACAGAGCCTTAATGGTGAGGCTAGAAAATGGTTCAGGTGTTTGACTCCTGGATCTATTGATGGTATTGAAGCTCTAGATGATGCATTCTTAAGACATTGGGGGGATAAAAAATACTTCCTTTACTATATTACAGAGTTTGGGTCACTTAAGAGAGAAGAAGGGGAATCTGTCTCAGACTTCTCCAAGAGATTCAAAAACATGTACAATAAGATCCCCACTAAGATTAAGCCTACTGAAAACTCTGCCAAGATCACTTATGCTAGTCCTTTTGACCTTGATTTTTGCCTCCTGCCGAGAGAAAGAAGAGCTACCTCCTTGGCTCATATGCAAGACACAAACCTTGAAGTAGAATTCAATATATTGGTAGTGGATAAACTTAGAAGTAAGGCTGATAGAGACAGAAGAAAAGGCAGAGCCAAAGATTCAACCTTTGGTTCCTCTACTTCTCATCCTCGAGTGCATGAGTTAACAAAGCTGGTAAAATCACTTTTTGCAGAAATGGAGAAATTGAAGTGTGAGGTGAAGGAAGGTTACAGGAATGACCAAAACAATTACAACAGGAGAAATTTCAGAAGACCAAATAATGCCCCTCAGATCATCCACAAAGATCAAAGGAATAGGGAAAGGTATGATCAAAAATTCTAAACCCCTCTCCAAAATAACCTAGTTATTGATGCAAAAAGCGAGGAAGAAGAAACTAATCCTGAAATCAATTGTCTCGGTGACACTTCTGTGTCCCCTCATTTGACTCAGTCTACATATGAAGAGTCCCTTATGGATAGCCAACTAAATGAGATGAGAAAAGGAGAAAAGACCAGTGACAACCCAAATAGATATAACCTCAGGTCCAAGAAGAAAGAGAGAAAACCTGATAGTCCTGAGCAACCTACTAGAACAACAACAAATACTACTAAGGAGGTGGCAGCTAGAAAAAAATAAAAAGGGGCTCATAACCTCATACAGTGGTTAAAGGCCCTATCCCATAAGTAAAGGAGATTATGAAGCCTCCCTCTTCTTTTATCTTCGAGAATGAGATCCAAAAGATTAAAACTCATGTACCTTTATTGGAGCTAGTTAAGCATGAGGATTTCAAAAGGTACCTCTCCAAAGTGTTGTAGCCTGAGCCTTCATCTCATTAAATAGATTCAGTCAACATCCATGATGAAAATCTTGCTTTCATATTGGGACCTTTGGTAGAGGATAGAGATGAATCATCCCCTCCTTTCTATACCTCACTGAACATCCATGATAAGGTGTTTCATAGCTTCTTGATGGATTTAGGGGCATCTCACAATATTATGGCTAATATTTTCATGGAGGATCTTGGGTTGGAGGTCACAAATACTTAATACTCATTTGATTCCAGGAAGGTGAAGTGCCCAGGGGTTATTAAAGACTTGGTTGTTTCCTTGTTCTAGGTACCAATGAAAAGCATGGTCATGGATATTGTGGTGGCTGATGTCCCCCCTAAATTTGGGATGCTCCTATATAGATCTTGGATAAAAAGACTGGGGGGAACCTTGGAGATGGATCTCTCATATGCCATTATTCCTGTGTTTGGAGGCAAACAAAGAATGATTTATAAGGAAGCACAACATGCTTACATCATCAGTGATGAAGCAAATCCGAACAACCACCCAATTTTTGCAGTAGACATCGATCTAGGAACCAACATGTTACAACTCAATGATGGCCCTCAAGCACCTATTGAAATAAGAAAGTGACCCATTACCTCTCATGAAGACCCTCCTTCCAATGTATCTATTTGGAATATGTTTTTTAATGGAGCCTCTTCTAGGGAAAGTGATGGGACTGGGGTAGTTTTCATTTCCCCTACCTAAGAGGCCATATATCTGTCTTTTAAGCTTGAATTTGAAACAAAAAACAATGTGGAAAAATATGAGGCTCTTGTTTTGGGCTTGAGAGCTGCCAAAAATAAGGAGATTGAGGAACTAGCAGTATTCAGGGATGCTGAGTTAATTGTACAACAGGTCAAAAATTTGTATCAAGCTAAACACCCCAGGTTAAGGGCCTTCAAAAACAAAGTCTGGGATCTTATTGACAATTTATTCTTGGATTTTAATCTCTCATTTATTCCAAGAGAGGAAAAATCTATGGCAGATTCGTTGGCTATCTCGCCAAGTAATTTCAGGGTCCCTTTTCCCCCAAAGCTCAAGTATGAGGTTGAAGTAAAATACAAACCCTCTATTATTGACAATGTCAAGCATTGGAAGGTCTTTGAGGATGATATTGAGACTAAAATGTTTCTTGATACTATGGCTGAATTATCTGATTTACATATAGATCAGGATCAAGATACTGAAGAAATTCCAAAGGGACTTGTCCCTTTGGAGCTAGTTAATCATGAGGATTTCAAAAGGTACCTCTCCAAAGTGTTATAGCCTAAGACTTCATCTCATTCCACAGATTCAGTCAATCTCCAGGATGAAAATATTGTTGTCATATTGGGACCTTTGGCGAAGGATAGAGATGACTCCTCCCCTCCTTTCTATACCTTATTGAACATACACGATAAGGTGTTTCACAAATGCTTGATGGATTCAAGGGCATCTCACAATATTATGCCTAATATTATCATGGAGGAGCTCAGGTTGGAGGTCACAAATACTTATCATGACCTGTACTTATTTGATTCTAGGAAGGTGAAGTGCCTCGGGTTTATTAAAGACTTTGTTGTTTGCTTGTTAGAGCTTCCAATGAAAAGTATGGTCATGGATATTGTGGTGTCTAATGTTCCCCCTAAATTTAGGATGCTCATGTCTAGATATTGGATAAAAAGACTAGGGGGAACCTTGCAGATGGATCTCTTATATGCCACTATTCTTGTGTTTGGAGGTGAACAAACAAGGCTTTATAGGGAAGCACAACTTGCTTACATCATCAGTTATGAAGCAAATCTGGCCAATAACCCCATTTTTGCAGTAGACACTGATTTGGGAACCAACATGTTACAACTCACTGATCACCCTCAAGCACCTCTTGAAATCAGAAAGCGGCCCATTACCTCTCATGAAGACCCTCCTTCCAATGTCTTTGTTTGGAAGATGTTTTTTGATGGAGCCTCTTCCAGGGAAAGTGATGGGGCTAGGGTAGTCTTCATTTCCCCTACCCAAGAGGGCATATCTTTGTCTTTTAATATTGAATTTGAAACAATAAACAATGTGGAAAAATATGAGGCTCTTGTTTTGGGTTTGAGAGATGCCAAAAACATGGAGATTGAGGAGCTAGCAGTATTCAAGGATGTTGAGTTAATTGTACAACAGGTCGGAAATCTGTATCAGGCTAAACACCCCAGGTTAAGGGCCTACAAAAATGAAGTCTGGGATCTTGTTGACAATTTCTTCTTGGATTTTAATATCTCATTTATTCCAAGAGAGGAAAACTCTATGGAAGATTCATTGGCTGTCTCAACAAGTAATTTTAGGGTCCCTTTACCCCCAAAGCTCAAGTATGAGGTTGAAGTAAAATACAGACCTTCTAGTCATGACAATGTCAAGCATTGGAAGGCCTTTGAGGATGATCTTGAGATTAAAAAGTTTCTTGAGACTGTGGATGAATTCTTTTATTTTCATATAGATCAGGATCAATATACTGAATAAATCCCTCATGTTGATGCTTTCATGAATAAAATTGTTGACCATCATATTATTCAGTTGCCTAGTAACCATATTCCAAAGGGACTTGTCCCTTTGGAGATATTGTTTGATGGAAATGATGTTGTTGTGAAGGTTAAAGGTTCAAATGAAGAAGATGATTTGAATGAATGCAATATAGGAACATAGGAGGACCCCAAGTATGTCAAGTTGTATAACAGTCTATCAAAGGAGCAAAGGGTCGAGTATGTCAATATTTTGAGGGAGTTTTCTTATGTTTTTTCTTGGAAATATGAAGACTTAAGGACATATGACACCAACATCATTGATCATAAGATCCCTTTGAAAGAAGAGGCCAGACCTTTCAGGTAGAAACTTAGATAGATAAACCCCATGCTGCTTCCTATCATGGAAAGGGAAGCAAAGAAGCTGTTGGATGCCTAGATCATCATCCCCTTGATATTTTCAGAGTGGGTGGCTAATTTGGTACCTGTGAGGAAGAAGAATGGAGAAATCAGGTTATGTGTTGATTTCATAAATTCAAACATGATATCCAGAAAGGATAACTACCCCTTGCTGAAGATGGAGCACATTTTGCAGAGAGTGATTGGTTCATCCAAGATGTCTATGATTGATGGCTTATCCAGCTACAATCAAATTTCTATCCTTCCCTCATATAGAGGGAAGACAACTTTCACTACTCCTTTGGGCACATTCATGTATTCTAAAATGCCCATTGGATTGATTAACGCAGGAGCAACATTCCAGAAATCCATGGGCATTGCCTTCATTGGGGAAAAAGAAAAATTTGTATTCATCTATCTAGATGACATTACAATATTCTCAAGGTCTAATAAAGAGAACTGTCATCATTTGAAGAAGGTCTTCCTGAAGTGCAGGAGGTTTGGTATCTCCCTCAATCCTAAGAAATCCTTGTTTTCTATGAGAGAGGGTAAAGTATTGGGGAATATTTTGTCAGCAAAAGGGGTAATAATTGATCCAATCAGAGTAGGGGCCATTCAGGCATTATCTTTTCCCAAATCTAAGAAAGAGGTTCAATATTTCTTGGGTAAAATAAGCTTTCTTAGGAGGTTCATTTCTAATTTTTCTCAGTTGGTTAAGCACATTAAAACCATGCTCAAAAGGGTGAATGAAGTGAAGTGGACTGCTGAGTCCAAAAATTCTTTCGACCAAATCAAGAGGGATTTGACTGAAGCACCTGTGCTCATCATCCCTGACTATTCTAAAGAATTTCTGATTTTTTCTTTTGTCTCATGTGATACATTGGCTATGGTTCTGCTACAAAAAATTATAGGGGGGCTCGGAGGAGCCTATTTCCTTTTTCAGCAGGGCATTGAGGGATGCCGAGATGAGATATTATATCATGGATACAGAGGAATATGATTTCATCAAATATCTCAAGGATTTTAGGATCTATTCTTGACATTCAAAGATTACAACATATGTCTCCTCAGCTGTAGTAAAATATATCTTGATCTATCTTGATATAGATGGGAGGAGAAGCAAATGGATTGCAAAAATTATGGAGTTCGACCTTGAAATAAAACCCACCAAATTGGTGAAAGGTCAAGGTTTATCGAGGCTATTGAATGAATCAAATTGCAAGGAATTGGGGGTTAATTTCATAAACACACACTCACAGAATCAACAAACTAAAATTGCTAATAGATACTCTCATGTCATCCTCAACTTAGAAGAATGCACCTGGTATAAAGACATCATATATTTTATGCAAAGTTTGAGGCCTCCTAATGGTTTGAACAGAAGCAAGGTGAGAGATTTGAAACTCAAAGTAGTCAAATATTGTCTCATCATTCAGGTTTTGTATTGGAAGGACCCTCTAGGAGTTCTATTAAGAAGTCTAGACCCACAGGAAGCCCGAAGACTATGATTGACTTTTATGACAGCTCATGTGGGGGACATCATTTTTGGAGGACCACGGCTTACAATTTCCTCAGAGATGGGTTCTGACCCAACCTTTTTTCTAATGTTTGTGTGAAGGTTAGAGCTTGTGTCAAGTGTCAATTTTTTTTTGGAAAGAAGTAGCTCAAATATTTTCCTTTGAAACCAATAATGGTTTCTAGACCTTTTCAACAATGGGGTCTTGACTTCATTAGAGAGATCCACCCAGCCTCAAGTGGGAAACATAGGATAATTTTGACCTCCACTGATTATTTTACCAAATGGATAGAATCCATCTCTTCAAGGAGTGCCTCCCACAAGGTAATCATAAGCTTCCTTGAAGACATCATGTCCAGATTTGGAAGACATCATGTCCAGATTTGGTTGTCCGAGCAGAATTGTTACAGATAATGCTGCCTTTTTTAGATCTGAGCCATTTATTAATTTCTGTGAGCAGTATGGGATTATAATAATCCATTCCACTCCCTACTACCCTTAGGGAAGTGTTTTAGCAGATTCCTCTAACAAAATCCTCATAAAGATCATCAAAAATCTGTTAGAAGACAACAAGAAAGCATGGGATTCAAAGATGAAATTCACCTTATGGGCTGATAGGATTACAACAAAGAGGTCACTTGGCATTTCCCCTTTTCATATTGTGTATGGGGTTGAGGCTATTTTCTACTCAACTCGCCTTGACTATGGAAAATTTCCTCCAGGACTGCCAAGGAGAACCCAATAATATGGTCAGGAGGATACTGCAGTTGGTAGAAGTACAACAGACCAGGGAGCAACTGCTTGATAAAGCGTAGGAACATCAACAAAAAATAAAATGAGCCTTTGACAAGAGGGAAAGCAAGGACCATTTTTAGTTGGGGGATCTGGTTCTCAAGTGGGATGCCCCCAAGAAAGAGAAAGGAAAACATGGTAAATTCGAAGCCTTATGGATTGGCCCCTTCAAGATTTCCAAGGTGTTCTCAAGAAACACTTATAAATTGCAGAACTTGAAGGATTCTGAAGTTTTAGGTGGCCTTGTCAATGGGCACTTTCTAAAAAAATATTTTTTCTAAGCCGATATCGACATTCCACCATTGTAATTACCATTTCCTTTTCTTATTTTTATTTTTATTTCGATTAAGAGACTCCATAACCCGAAGGTAAGGCACTGAAGCCATGTGCTCTTGGCATCTCACATAGAGCATGCCATCCCATGTGGAGCTAATGTTATCACATGAAGTGGTTAGGAGTCATATGCGTTTGCTGTGAATACCCAAGTCTACACCCCTACTCCGTATCCCTCTTTTTCACACACCATTCGTAGGTTTTTTTCCTCGTGGTTGATAAGGGAAAAATTGATGTCAAAAGGGCCAAAACCCAAAGTTCTGAAGTGGAATAAGGGTATGATATAAGCCATTGATCATTGGTTGAGGAGGACCTTTGATCTCCGTGTGTGGAGTGAATTCATGATTCAGAAATCAAGATTTGTGGGGTGGAGTGTGTTAAATATTCCCAAAGACAGGAATCTAAAGAGATCATAGCCACTAGCTGTGTGAACGTCAAGATATTTAGATCTCGTTCAGAGGAATCTTCAGTTTGAAATTTAGAAGAATTGGCATGGGCTATATTCAAAACGTCTGAATCCCAAACCCTGAAGGCTTAAGGAGATAAGCCCAAGGTCATAGCCCGAGGTTATGTGAGAGGTAGGCCTAGGAAGAGAAACCATCACCCATTACATAGAAATAGCCAATTCGGAGTCGCGAAGAGGTAATCACTGCTATTGACTACGACTTATATCTAATTGTCGATATGAGTAAAGTGATTTCTCCAATCCGAGTATTGAGACATCTGGAGTCTAGTGATGTGAAGACTCTTGAAGTGAGAAATCCTGAAACACCATTTGGGATAAGCACCAAGTCACAGCCTGAGGTCACGTTGGAAAGGGGCCAAAGATACTTGATGCTCATCCAATGCTTTACATCCAAGGCTCTTAAACGCCAAATTTTGGCACCGTCTTGATGTGAGGTCTAATGAGTCTTGAAATTGGTGGATGGATAAAACTTTAGTAGTGACACTATAATATTAGAACCGTCTCGGTCACCGATCTCGATCAGACCCATGGACCTGAATTTGTATGCTCATTCCACATTGTATTTAATCACAGTAAGTGGCCGCCTCCTAGTTACCTGGCCTAGTCTCAATCCCAGGGAGGTATCAGTTAATGGACATAGGATGATAGTTGAAACCTCAGTTCACTTCATAAATAGAAGGCATGGAAGCCCTGTAAGAAGGGTCAAAACTGTCAGCCCGAGGAAGATTCACACACAGTCCAACAGAGGATGTACATAGGTGGAAATATTTAGACAAGACGGTTAGATTGGCTCACGCTCCTAGCATTTGTAAATGGGTCTGATTATAAATATCTTAGTGTAAAGATTTTTTAAGGTCGTCAACTGGTTGAGTAGATCTCCCTATTTTGTAATATTTTGATGATTGAACTATTCTCAAGTTATGTATCAAATTTTAGACTTTTGCATTAATAGAAGTCAACTTCTTTCATCTCTTTTTTTAAACTGTGTTGAAACACTCGGGCATGGAGGATCCAGTCAAGGGTTCTGGTTCTATTGTAATTTAGGTTTGATTACAGTATTGTTGTGACCGGTTTTATTCAGTTTCTTTGCTACCTTATTTCCCCTTATGCTGGAAGTCATAGGCATGGAGGATCCAGTCGAGTTGTTGTAGTTTCCTGATAATGTAGGTTTGATTATTATGCTGCTGTGACTCATTTTAGTGTCTGAAGCTTGAGTTCAAGAGTTCACTTGAGCTTGAGTTTTTATTAACCAAGCTGCTTGAAGGTCAGATGCCTATAGCAGTCTTGCTCACTTTTATCTCTAAGTATTCCTTCTGCTCATATTAAGCTCAAATCACTGACCAAAGTTAATGAGGCCCTCACTTCCTTGTGCAATGAATGTCCAGTTTCTGTGTTAAAATCAATCTTGTACTTAGTTTTGTCCACTTGAGCTCCACTCATAAAACCAACATCCATCAAACATCTTGATGGGTACTGGACTTATCCTCTTGCAATATGAGGGTGATTATCAGTGCTAACATTCATGGAGCTACTTCCATGGAATGAATTGAAGACATTTCCTTGGTATTGAACAAAAAAACAATTATGATCATGAAGGTGCATCAGAAATCAATAAATTGAATATTACAAATTGCACTTGGCGACTCCATTGTTTTAGTTATGGCTCCCAAAAGAAGACACACGAGGTCTACTCCACAGCTGCCTCTGGATACACCTGAAGCTGACCCATAAAGGATTATCAGAAAGGGAAAGACCCCTCAAAAAGGGATTTTAGTTGTTGTATCATGTGATTCTGGTAATTTACATGACTCTTCTTTAATAACTGCAGTAGCTACATCTAATTATCCTATTATACCATCTGTTGGAGTTTCAATAAGTTTGAATTTTTGGATTTTCCCTGTTGAATTCTCCCCTTCTAAGCCTCATTTAGAAGAAATTTTTGACACCCCTGTTTCCCTTGAGATTGTAAAATGGTTCATACCCAAAATATTAGAAGGTTGTCCCACTTTGGGTTTTCCTACTCCGCCTCCTGTCATAGTCTCTTCATCTAAAGAAGGGGGAACTTATTTTCCCTACTCCCTTAGAAACATAGTTCTAGTCTCACCCATCCCAACCCCATCTACCCCTGGTTCTCCTATAGTCCACATCCCAATGGAAGGTGCTAATCCTCCTAGAAACAGAATGGATGCCATAGTGGTTTATAGGTATTCCCCTCTTGTTTTAACTCAACCTATCAATCCCCTCCCAGCTAGATATTACCTCAAGTACATGCCCAATTTTACAGGAGAGGAAGACATAATTGTTGAAGAGCACCTTTCATATTTTTATAGTTATGAAAATAATATTAATATTGAAAATGAAGATGTTTGGCTGAGAGTTTTTGTACAGAACCTTCATGGTGAGGCTATAAAATGGTTCAGGGGTTTGAATCCTAGATCTATTGACATGATTGAATCTCTAGATGATGCATTCTTAAGACATTGGGGAGATAAAAAATACTTCCTTTACAATATTACAGAGTTTGGGTCACTTAAGAGAGAAGAAGTGTAATTCTTCTCAGACTTCTCCAAGAGATTCAACAAGACGTACAATAATATCCCCATTAAGATTAATCCTACTAAAAACTCTGCCAAGATCACTTATGCTAGTGCCTTTGACCTTGATTTTTTCCTCCTACTGAGAGAAAGAAGAGCTACCTCCTTGGCTCATATGAAAGATGCAACCCTTGAAGTAGAATCCAATATATTGGAAATGGATGAACGTAGGAGTAAGGCTGATAGAGACAGAAGAAAGGGTAGAGCCAGATCTTCGACCAAAGTTTTCTCTGCTTCTCATCCTCAAGTGGATGAGTTAACACAGTTGGTAAAATCACTTTCTACAGAAATGGAGAAATTTAAGTGTGAGGGGAAGCAAGGTTATAGGAACGACCAAAACACTGACAACATGGGAAATTTCAGAAGACCAAATAATGCCCCTCAGATCCTCTAGAGAGATCAAAGTAATAGGGAAAGGGATGATAAAAAAATCCAAACCCCTCTCCAAAATAACCTGGTTATTGATGCAAAAGGCAAGGAAGAAAAAAATTATCTTGAAATACATTTTATCAATGACACTTCTATGTCCCCTCATTTGACTCAGTCTGCATATGAAGAGTTTCTTATGGATAGCCAACTAAATGAGATGAGAAAAGGAGAAAATACCAGTGACATACCAAATAGATATAAGCTCAAGTCCAAGAAGAAAGAGGGAAAACCTAACAGTCCTGAGAAGCCTACTAGAACAAAAGGGAAGCCTACTAAGGAGGTGGCAACTAGCAACACATATAAATGGGATCATAACCCTAAGACAATGGTTAAAGGCCCTATCTTAGAGGTAAAGGAGATTATGAAGCCTCCCTCTTATTTTAGCTTCGAGAATGAGATACAAAAGATTAAAATTCATGTACCTTTCTTGGAGCTAGTTAATTATGAGGATTTCAAAAGGTACCTCTCCAAAGTGCTGCAGCCTGAGCCTTCATCTCATTCCATAGATTCAGTCAATCTCTAGGAAAAAAATCTTGCTGTCATACTGGGACCTTTGGTGAAGGATAGAGATGACTCCTCCCATCCTTTCTATACCTCACTGACCATCCACGATAAGGTGTTTCACAACTGCTTGATGGATTCAGGGGAATCTCACAATATTATGCCTAAGATTGTCATGGAGGAGCTCGGGTTGGAGGTTATAAAGAATTATCATGACCTGTACTCATTTGATTCTAGGAAGGTGAAGTGCCTCGGGTTTATTAAATACTTGGTTGTTTCCTTGTTTGAGCTTCCAATGAAAAGCATGGTCATGGATATTGTGGTGGCTAATGTTCCCCCTAAATTCAAGATGCTCCTGTCTAGATCTTGGATAAAAAGACTAGGGGGAACCTTGCAGATAGATCTCTCATATGCCACTATTCCTATGTTTGGAGGTGAACAAATAAGGCATTATAGGGAAGCACAACTTACTTACATCATCATTTATGAAGCAAATCCGACCAACAACCCCATTTTTGCAGTAGACACCGATCTGGGAAAAAAAATGTTACAACTTGCTGATATAAAAACTACCATATTATTTAGTCTAGTTTACTCTAAAATGTATATCGAATTTATAGCTTCAAGCTTCCCACATGAGCTTATTCTTGGCTATCCTTTCTTAACAACAAAATTATGAAATTTATAATTTAATTCTCCTTCAAGCCTACAATCATCTCAAAGACTCGAGACTTGCATATATATACAAGTTTTGTAAGGTTTTAACCATTTGCCAAAATTTGAGCTAGATGTAGGTAATCCCTTATATTCTTCAAGTACATAAGAGTTTAACTTTAGAGCTATGGTCAAATAAAAACATCAAAGGTCTTAAAGGAAATTTACCATGTGGTTTTATATATATTTATCATACTTGATTACCGAATCAAAATGTTGCAAGATACCATTCACATGACGTCTAGGCTTTGTTGTGACTTGGATCAATTGACAACGATTATAAAGGCTTATGATTTGAGTTAATTGTTTTTTGTTTTCCCAAAAAATAATTCATGTAGTACTTCAATGCCTAAACTATGATGTACAATTCCTTATCTTATTTGGGTATATTATGATTGCACCAACAAAAGTTTCAAGTGTTATGTTATCCAACTCCTTCACTGTATCAAAGGTTCCACCATTGTGTATCATGTGAAATTTGATTTGATTTCAAATGAAATTTCAAGTTTCATTATATTTAATATTGATGCATTACAATTCTTTCAATTCAAAGCTTCAGTTACTTGGTTTTCAATTGCAATGAATTGAAAGGTTATACTTTCCTTTTCTAATGTGCATTGAAGAGACACTTCATTCCTAAATAATTTGCTAACCAGATGAATTACCTTGGTTCAATTAAATTACTCTGTTGCAACTCACTATAACTATGCTGCAACTCACTATAACTATGTTGTAACTCTGCTACAACACTATGTTGCAACTGTACTTTCTCCTTCGAATTTTGTGTTGTTACTCCACTTGTTGTTACTCACTATTACTCTACTACAAATTTCTATAACTCTACTGCAACACTTTTTGTAACTCTGCTACAACTCACTATAACTATGTTGTAACTCTGCTGCAACACTATGTTGTAACTGTACTTTCTCCTTCGAATTTTGTGTTGTTACTCTAGTTGTTGTTACTCACTATTACTCTGCTGCAAATCGCTATAACTCTGCTGCAACACTTTCTGTAACTCTGTTACAACTCACTATAACTATGTTGTAACTCTATTGCAACACTATGTTGTAATTGTACTTTCTCCTTCGAATTTTGTGCTATTACTCCACTTGTTCTTACTCACTATTACTCTGTTGCAACTCACTCTAACTCTGCTGCAACACTTTCTGTAACTCTGCTGCAACTCACTATAACTATGTTGTAACTCTGCTTCAACACTATGCTGTAACTGTACTTTCTCCTTCAAATTTTGTGATGTTACTCCACTTGTTGTTACTCACTCTTACTCTGCTGCAAATTGCTATAACTCTGCTGCAACACTTTCTGTAACTTTGTTGCAACTCACTATAACTATGCTGTAATTCTGCTGCAACACTATGCTGTAACTGTACTTTCTCCTTTGAATTTTGTGTTGTTACTCCAAGGAGGCTACAATAAACAAGTTCGATAAATGGTCTTAATATATCATCCATAAATCTTATAAGTGTTGTCATAGTATTGTGTAATATAAATTGCATAATGACTCACTCATGCAATCCATGTGTTTTTTTGAAAGTAATATTCCAAATTATTCTTTGTGTATATTGTCATATTGGTATCCTTACTTCTAATCCAACTTCATGATAACACATGCTTACAATATTTGGTTGATTAGTGCCTTGATTATTTGTAGGGGATATATATATTACAATATTACAATATTACAATGTAATAGTAATTCCATATTACATTGTAATATGGCATACAATATGGTATACCATATTTCATGTAAAAAAAAAAATTTAAACCTAAATGCATCGTCTTAATATCGATGCAAGTTCATCAAAAATATTTTACTATTTTACCACAACCATTTCTATAGCGACGAAACTTCGACGTAAGTTGCCACGAATATTTGTCGCATATACAACATGTGCGTCGTAAATTTGGTTTTGAGATATTGCACTCGTCGATATTACCACGAATTTTCGTCGCAAGTTGTGACAGACTTTCATCACACGTTCAGTAGCTGCATCGTAAGTTATTGGCTTGGCGTAACTTTTCGTCCCAATTGTGACAAAGTTTCATCATAATTGCCACATTTCTTCGTTGTTATTGCGATGATGCATAGGGTTAACCGATATTGAAGGTGGTGACACGTGGAGAGATAGTTTCATCGATGTTTCCATGCACACTTGGATGGTGGATATAGAGACAAAATTATTCCAACGAAAAAAAAACACGGCTTTCATGGAAATTGCGATGAATAAGTGTGGCAATATCAACGAAAAACCATCGCAAATTTGCTCATATGTACTAGTGTGAGGCTCTTGTTTTGGGTTTGAGAGATGCCAAAAACATGGATATTGAGGAGATAGAAGTATTCGAGGATGCTGAGTTAATTGTACAGCAGGTCAGAAATATGTATCAGGCTAAACACCTGAGGTTAAGGGCCTACATAAACAAAGTCTGTGATCTTGTTGCCAGTTTCTTCCTGGATTTTAATATCTCATTTATTCCAAGAGAGGAAAACTCTATGGAAGATTCATTGGTTGTCTCAACAAGTAATTTTAGTGTCCCTTTTCCCCCAAATCTCAAGTATGAGGTTGAAGTAAAATATAGACCTTCTATTCCTGACAATGTCAAGCATTGGAAGGTCTTTGAGGATGATCTTGAGATTAAAAAGTTTCTTGAGACTGTGGATGAATTATTTTATTTTCATATTGTCAATGGATAAACTTAGGAGTAAGGTTAATAGAGACAGAAGAAAATGCAGAGATGGAGCTTCGACCTCTGGTTCCTCTACTTCTCATCCTCAAGTGGATAAGTTAACATAGTTGATAAAATCACTTTCTGCAGAAATGAATAAATTGAAGTGTGAGGGGAAGCAAGATTATAGGAACGACCAAAACATTGAAAACAGGGGAAATTTCAAAAGACCAAATAATGCCCCATAGTTCATCCAGATAGATCAAAGGAATAGGGAAAGGGATGATAAAAAAAATCCAAACCCCTCTCCAAAATAATGTGGTTATTGATGTAGAATGCGAGGAAGAAGAAACTGATCATGAAATCCATTGTATCAGCAACACCTCTACGTCCCCTCATTTGACTTACTCTGCATTTGAAGAGTCCCTTATGGATAGCCATTAAATGAGATGAGAAAAGGATAAAATACCAGTGGCATCCCAAATAGATATAACCTCAGGCCCAAGAAGAAAGAAGGAAAACCTAATAGTCTTGAGAAGCCTACTAGAACAACATGGAAGCTTGTTAAGGAGGTGGCAACTAGAAACAAATAAAAATGGGCTCATAACCCTAAGACAATGGTTAAAGTCCCTATCTCAGAAGTAAAGGAGATTCCGAAGCCTCCCTCTTATTTTAGCTTCGAGAATGAGATCCAAAAGATTAAAATTCATGTACCTTTCTTGGAGCTAGTTAATCATGAGGATTTCAAAAGGTACCTCTCCAAAGTGCTGTAGCCCGAGGCTTCATTTCATTCCACAGATTCAGTCAATATCCAGGATGAAAATATTGCTGTCATACTGGGACCTTTGGTGAAGGATAGAGATGACTCCTCCCCTCCTTTCTATACCTCACTGAACATCCATGATAATGTGTTGCATAACTACTTGATGGATTCAGGGGCATCTCACAATCTTATGCCTAATAATGTCATGGAGGAGCTTGGGTTGGAGGTCATAAAGACTTATCATGACCTATACTCATTTGATTTTCGGAAGGTGAAGTGCATCAAGTTTATTAAATACTTGGTTCTTTCCTTGTTCGAGCTTCCAATGAAAATCATGGTCATGGATATTGTGGTGGTTAATGTTCCCCCTAAATTTGGGATGCTCCTATATAGATATTGGATAAAATGAATGGAGGAAACCTTGCAAATGGATCTCAAATATGCCATTATTCCTGTATTTGGAGGAAAACAAAGAAGGATTTAAAGGGAAGAAAAACTTGCTTACATCATCAGTTATGACGCAAATCTGACCAACAACCCCATTTTTGTAGTAGACACTGATTTGGGAACGAACATGTTACAACTCACTGATGAACCTCAAGAACCTCTTGGAATCAGAAAGCGACCCATTACCTCTCATGAAGACCCTCCTTCCAATGTCTCTATTTGGAAGATGTTTTTTGATTGAGCCTCTTCCAGGGAAAGTGATGGGGCTGGGGTAGTTTTCATTTCCCCTACCCAAGAGGGCATATCTCTGTCTTTTAAGCTTGAATTTGAAACAACAAACAATGTGGAAAAATATGAGGCTCTTGTTTTGAGTTTGAGAGATGGCAAAAACATGGAGATTGAGGAGCTTGCAGTATTCAAGGATGCTGAGTTAATAGTACGACAAGTCATAAATCTGTATCAGGCTAAACACTTGAGGTTAAGGGCCTATAGAAATGAAGTCTGGGATCTTGTTGACAGCTTCTTCCAGGCTTTTAATATCTCATTTATTCCAAGAGAGGATAAATATATGGAAGATTCATTGGCTGTCTTGACAAGTAATTTCAGGGTCCATTTGCCCCCAAAGCTCAAGTATGAGGTTGAAGTAAAATACAGACCTTGTATTCTTGATAATGTCAAGCATTGGAAGGTATTTGAGGATGATATTGAGATTAAAAAGTTTCTTGAGACTATGGATGGATTCTTTTATTTTCATATGGATCAAGATCAAGATACTGAAGAAATCCCTCATGCTGATGCTTTCATGAATAAAATTGTTGACCATCATATTGTTTAGTTGCCTAGTAACCATATTCCAAAGGGACTTGTCCCTTTGGAGAGATTGTTTGATAGAAGTTATGTTGATGTGAAGGTTAAAAGTTCAAATGAAGAAGTTGATGTGAATGAATGTAATCTAAGAACAGAGGAGGACCCCAAGTATGTGAAGCTGTCTAACAGTCTGTCAAAGGGGCAAAGGGTCGAGTATGTTAAGATTTTGAGGGATTTTTATGATGTTTTTTCTTGGAAATATGAAGACTTAAGGAGATATGACACCAAAATCAATGAGCATAAGATCCCTTTGAAAGAAGAGTCCATACCTTTCAGGCAAAAACTCAGACAGATAAGCCCCATGCTGCTACCTATCATGGAAAGGGAAGTAAAGAAGCTGTTGGATTCCTAGATCATCATCCCCCTGAGATTTTCAGAATGGGTGGCTAATTTGGTACCTGTGAGGAAGAAGAATGGAGAAATCAAGTTATGTGTTGATTTCAAAAAATTAAATTGGATCTCCAAAAAGGATAACTACCCCTTGCTGAAGATGGAGCACATTTTGCAGAGAGTGACTAGTTTATCCAAGATTTCTATGATTGATGGATTCTCCGACTACAATCATATTTCTGTCCTTCCCGAAGATAGAGAGAAGACAACTTTCACTACTCCTTGGCGCACATTCATGTATGCTGAAATTCCCTTTGGATTGATGAATGTAGGAGAAACCTTCTAGTGATCCATGGACATTGCCTTCATTGGTGAAAAATAAAAATTTGTAGTCATCTATTTGGATGACGTTACAGTATTCTCGAGGTCTGATAAAGAGAATTGTCGTCATTTGAAGAAGGTCTTCCTGAAGTGCAATAGGTTTGGTCTATCCCTCAATCCTAATAAATCCTTGTTTTCTATGATAGAGGGTAAATTATTGTGGCATGTTGTGTCAGAAGAAGGGGTAAGAATTGATCCAAGCAGAGTAGGGGCCATCCATGAATTATCTTTTCCTAGATATAAGAAAGAGGTTCAGTATTTATTAGGTAAATTCAACTTTCTGAGGAGGTTCATTTCTAATTTTGCTGAGTTGGTTAAGCACATTACAACCATGCTCAAAAGGGGGAACGAAGTGAAGTGGACTACTGAGTCCAAAAATTATTTTGACCAAATCAAGAGGGATTTGACTGAAGCACCTAGGCTCATCAGCCGTGACTATTCTAAAAAATTTCTGATTTTTTATTTTGCCTCATCTGATACATTGGCTACGGTTTTGTTACAGAAAAATACAGGGGGGTTGTAGCAGCCTATTTCTTTTTTTAGCAGAGCATTGAGGGATGTCGAGATGAGATACAATATCATGGAGAAGTAGGAATATTCTTTGGTCAAATACCTCAAGGATTTTAGGATCTATGCTCTACATTCAAATGTTATAGCGTATTTCCCCTAAGCCGCAGTAAAAGAGATCTTGATCTAGCCTGATATAGATGAGAGGAGAAGCAAATGGATTTCCAAAATTCTGGAGTTCAACCCTGAAATAAAACCCACCAAATTGGTGAAAGGTCAAGGTTTAGCGAAGCTCCTGGTTGAATCAAATTGCAAGGCGCTGGGGGTTATTTTCATAAACACACACTCACAGAATCAACAAATTGAAATTGCTAATAGATACTCTCATGTCATCCTCAACTGGTTACCTTAGGAAGTTGAGCTCGTTACTAAGAGTTTACTCCCCTGAATGGTTACTCTTCCAATCCCTATGTAGAGTTTGATTGATTCTTCTTGCATCACAAAGTTTCATCATTGATTCTATGCTACTTGATTCTTACATATGTCTCATGCTCTTGTTCAAAGGATTTCTATCAACTTGTTTCATCCATTCCTAAAAAATATTGACTTTGCATGTCAACCATACCCTCAATGTGCCTCATAACTACATGAAGTTGTAGTCCTATTGTGCACCTTGGTCCTACTTTCATCATTGGTAGGTAACCTTGAACCCACCAATCGACATTTCATCATTGGTCATTGACTGGGGGGTTTCCCTTATGTTCGATGGAAATAAATCTATTCACACCTTGGGATTCATGTTGTGTCTTGGATTCCATTAGACTTATTGGTGGTTTCCTCTCCTTTCTCATCAGTTTTCCTTATTGGTTGTTATTCAGAGGGTCTTTTTCATGTCCCACTTACATCTGGCACACGTGAAAGATGCATAGAGTCGTTGGTTCATGAACATGTTCTTCATTTGATTTCCTCCAAATCATCAATCTCATGCTTTGTACCTGATGTTGAATGATGAGATATTTCTCAATCCTATCCCTTCAATGGCTCTCCTTCCATCGAATTTACCCCATCTATTCTGGAAATGAGACCTAGAGTCCTATGGGTACCTAGAGGCTTGCAGTAATTAGTGGCAGGTTCTCCTACCATCGACAGTTGGGAATACATCAATGACTCCTAATCAATGGTTTCTTCAAGTGTTCGACCCTGAAACCTTTATTCACACTTGTAAGAATTTACCTGATGCCTTTATACCTACTTTCATTATTGTTATAGGAAAATCTCCTTGTGGAAAGGTAGATTACCTCAAAGAGCTAGACCCTTAAGTCTAAGACAGAAAGTGCTTAATGTGGACACTGACTTCCTTTCAAATCCATACAAACTAATACATGAGAAGGAAGGAGAATAGAGGTACCTCTTTATCGACGTTTGTCCCTGTACGCTCTGAGTCGAGCTCCAAACTCTCGCTCCTCAACGAGTCCTGTAGACAAACAAAGTATGACCGCTTCCTACTCTATTGATATTAGCTTGAAAATAGATCTATCTATCAATGACAAGTTCATGTAAGATCAGACACAAACTAGAAAGAAATAGGCCAAGTGTGTCATATTAATGAGAATAATGACAACAGTACTTACAATCGTAGATGCGAATGCGACAGCTTCGTCAAGTCCCCTTTGTCTAACCCTTGCTCGAAATATCCACAACCTGGATGATAGCAGCTTCACTCTCCTTTGACTGACTGTGTGTTTCCTATGAGATCATAGGTTTCATGCTAGCAATTCTTCCCCATTCCAGCACCACTTATGAGATCATAAGTTTGGTATGATTCTCCTTTTCCAGTCTCCTTTCACCATTAGAAAGCTTGCTTATATAGCCTTGGAGAGGCTCAACAACTTGAGATATCATTGGGGAAGTTGAGGATTTTCCTCCTTCAGTTGAGGATCTGCCCTAAGATCATGGCTGGACTAGGGATTCGAATCCAACTGCCTTCCAAGAATGAAAAGATCCTTCCCCCATTCATCTCAACAGCTTAAATATTTCCCAGAATAGGTAGCGCTCCCTCAAAAGGACCATTAGAGCGCTGTAGCACTCCCTAGTAGGCTTTAGGCGGGCGCCAGCGCTCTCAAAATCTATATCACTCCCTCAAAAGGGGTAGGGGAGATTTATAATGCTCCTAGACAATGTGAGGGGGAGATTCGGTGCTCCCAGAAGAGGTATAGGGGAGTGTTCTCCTTCAAAAGCTCAGTTTTTGAGGTGCTTTCAGATGGAAAAAGGTTTGCAAGCTTGTTGACTCATTTCTCCTCTTCCAAATAATATGTTTGAGGTGTTTCAAGTGTCCTTCTCATGTCGTTATAGGCATGACATAGGCATCATGGCAGCATGCTTTCTTGACACTTGTGAGCAAAATGCGACACTTGCAACCTTCGTAATGACGACACTTGCAACACTATCGAAGTGAGTATTTTTGATGTGTAACAGATTTCCCCCCAAAGTATGAAGTTAGAAGACAGGAACTGATAACTGAAATCCTTTATAGACTTTCAAGCAAGGGTATAGATGCAGAGAACCTGACAAAAACTGCACACAAACATCCAACAAATATTATGACATGCTTCAAACCCAAGGCAAACATACCTATGCTTGGGTCATCAAGGCTTGCAAGATATGGCCGCCATAAAATACACTGTGGATCCATAGTTGTATTGATAAAAAGGTATAGCCACTGAGGATACACTGTGGATCTATACTCTTATGACATGAAATGATCGTAGCCACGAAAAATACACAGTGGATCTACGAGATGACAAGACATAGCCACGACCAATACAAAGTGGATCTATGTAATAGTATATGTGTCATTGTTCAAGAGAAACTCCATCGCAACCTGGGCAAAGCATATATCAAAGTGATCACTCAACCCAGGGTCTTCTTACCAATCCCAGTATGGTATGAATCTAACCATGTGAATAGATGTCCTGATGTCGAACATGGCAGAAACCACTTGATTACTGGTCAATGGTGTGAACCGTTAACAAGTGCGAGGGAGATCACCATTAATGTAAATGATTCCCAAGGTACTCTAGTACATTCCAGCGAATGTGAATAGATGAGATGAGGTCGAACACCCATGGAATCATTCGATCAGAGGTCAATGATGTAAACCTACTGTCGAATGTGAGGAGGCCTGCCATTGAGGCATGCAGGTCCCAAAGTACTAACTAGTTTCTAAGCTTGATTCCCAGATAATGTTTTGAAGTCAATAGGAATAGACTCGTCGAGGGAGGGCATTGTTGTATCCCCCATCAATGACATGAAATGAACATAGAGATGTAATTGGTAGATCAAATGGACATGGACTGACATGGGTTTTGAGGAAATATATTAGGGATGGCTGACTCTAGAGGCGAATACTTCCCTTGAACACTGAGGCACAACAATAGAAACATGACATGGACCAAAAATTTATGATGCAGTGGATGTTGTGACTTACGTCAGGTGACCTAAAGGAGTGAAAGAAACTCAAAGGATTGAATCAGTGTAGAGGTTTAGTGGATTATAATGTGTGCAAATGACAAAGTGTCGTGTTCAAGGGTGACTCTAAGAATTGCTGGATAATGTTCTCAAGAGACTACTTGGCTTGCTTCTTTCAAATTTTCCCCCATCCAGATAGACGAGTACCTCTTTTTGATTTAATGAGCTCAAGGAGGGTAACACATGCTCGATATAACTCACCTTCGGTAAGTTCCTCTTCCTTCGTTTAACGAACTGGAAGAAGTAAGGGTTCAATCCCATATGGGCCTGTCGATGTTTTGTTTAGCGAGTCCAAAGACAGAAAAATCGAAGGTTTTTCATGATTATAGAGTCTGGAAAAACACTTCAAAGAGAACTCTCTCAGTTCCTTTTTTGTAAAGTAGTCTAACGAGACTGAAAAAGAGATAAACTATTGCTCTAAAGACACCCTTTCGAACCTTTTGAAGAGTGTGAAAGGACGCAAGATCACTCGACAATCTTTTCATATTTAGAGAGTCTGAAAAGAGTTTAAAGATGACTCCAGGGGGGTTCCTTTTTCATGTGTCCATGTATCCGTATGGGTCTGAAAAAGAGATTAAAGTTTACTTGGTTGCATTCTCATGTATTTACGAGCATGAGAAAGAACAAATACTAATCTCGGTATGCCCCCAGCTTGAAAGCTGGTGGCTTAGCTCCAGAATGATCATCAAAGGATGGAGACATGCCCCCCAAGCTTCAATTCATTCACCGACTTTGAGGTTGTCACCAATTTCTATGCTAGATGGAGAAAAAGGATACAGGTGGAAGAAATGAAGGTTCAAGAGAGGTGATTGTTTCATTTTTTAACGAGCTTGTCACAGGAAAAGAACTATGCTCAGGGTTCCAGGTTCGATCCCCAGATTGTTGTTTCATTTTTTAACGAGCTTGCTACAGAGAGGAAAATTATGCTCAAGGCCTCTGCTTCATTTTTTAACGAGCTTGCCATAGATAAGAGAAACTATGCTCGTGGTTGCTTCTTGATCATGGCTTCCAAGAGGATAACACTCTGGAAGGATACCATGTCAAGGGACAAAACTCGGTCATGGCTTCCAAGAGATCTTCGCTGGATGGAAGATAATCACTCTAGAAGGAACACATGTCGAGGGTCATGATAGGGGTAAGGAGATTAGGCTCCAATAACCCTACCGAAGAGATCACCATGTCAACTACTGGATCCAAATCGTCGGAAGTTGATATCATGGGAGACAGCACCAAATAATTTACATGCGGCGGGGGTGATACTGTCTGCATGGGGTGATACTGTCTGCATATAAGAACCACTTAGGGAGGTAACCCAGTCGGGGCTGATGAATGAAATTTTATCAATAGTCACAATTCTTCCATCGTGAGGGAAAGATATCACATGGAAAAGGGTGGATACAAGAGCTTTCATAGCATAGGCATAATCCTGCCCAAGGAGTAAAGAAAAATCCAAGGGGTCTCGAACTACCATGACATCGATAAAGACAGTTTTCCCTCCAAAAGTTATAGGAAACTGAGGAAGGATCCCTAAAGGTTGACTAGTTCTTCTGTTAAAAGCTAACAGATGCTGTGTAACCGGTGCAAGCTGCGGACAACCCAAAGTGTACCAAGTAATAGAAGACAAAATACTAACAGACGCACCTTCATCTATCAGCGTTTGAGGAATGTCCCGACCACAAACCTGTACTGTAATCTGGAAAGGAATGTGGAAGGGAAAACGAGGTCCAGTTAGCGCACCCCAATAAAAAAGGATGGCTTCAATACTTGGAGGGGGTTTCGTAGGAGAAGGAGGAATGCCCCCCGGCATGATAGAGTCTGTATTAACAAGAAAAACATGGGTAGTATCGGGTTTAATCTCTAGAGGGAGAGTAGAATCGACCGATGATGGGATCGGATCAACCAAAGGTGGACTTGGATATACCACTTTAGCACTCTTTAGAGGAAGAGTGGGGCTGACCGAGGAAGGGACTAGGTCAGTCACTTTGACATTCCTCAATGAAGGAGTGGGATCGACCGATGGTAGAACCGAATCAAACACGTGAGTTTCATTCTCCAAGGGAAGAATGGGGACGATGGGTGGAAATGGATCGACCGCTTTGGTGTCACTCTCTAACGGGAGAGTGGGATCGACCGAGGATGAAAATAGATCGA
>CBVK0100154717.1:0-27095 GCA_900067695.1 Picea abies
CTTTTACAAGGCAATTTTTGCTTCGGGGGCTTCGCCCCCGAACCCCTGCTTGCCCCCGGACCCCGCAGAGGGGGTACCCCCCCTCTGCACTCCCCCACGTGGAAGAGTGTACATACTTCTGGGGTGTAAATACTTCATGGGGTATTAACACGGCTGAAAACAAGGACCTCTGAATCAGGAATATAATCAGGCTCCACAACCAACACCTAGTCTAATGTTGGTGGAAGATTCTAAAAACAAAATGTTCTAGATAAATTTTAATTAGCGTTAATTTTGCAGATGTTCTTTACTCAAGGGTGTATGAAAATGGAACTAATGGTATTATGACTCAATTCCCCAAAAATGCATAAGAAATGATAAGCAACCTTTTTTTTCAATGAATGCCTATGTAAGGGAAGGAGAAAGGTGTTATTTTCACTGTCAAACATTAAGATGCAGTATCCTCAATAAAAATTTTCTCAATCAAATCCAGTGTAATGCTAAAAATTTCATAGAATTTTGTTCTAATATCCAAAAACAATCATAAAAAATGCATCCTTTCGCTTTATGTGTGAATGATAATCAATTTGATGTAAATCTCCCTATTTCATTCAGACTTTAAGATCAGTGAGATTTAGACAATCAGAAGAAAACTTCACACAAACAAAAACACACTCTCGTCATGATTAACCAAGAAAGACAAAGATAACAAAACTTGCAAAAAGAAAACCAAAAAACTCAAAAAGAAGGAAAAAGGCTTAGACAAGATGACCTCAAAGATCAAACAGAATGTTGCATAGACCTTTGAATTTCCTTACAAAATCTTTCGCTCGGTCAGATAAATGAGAGGAAAATAGTAAGTTGACTCTAAATCATCAAAGACAAAGAATGACTTCAAGGTAAGGAAAAAAATATCAAAATTCCAAACAAAAGGTGATAAATTCTCAGAAAGCAAAGTGTTGAAGGCCAAGACAAAGATGTATTGTGGTTGTAATGACTCTGAGTAAGTGCCAACAACAAGAAACTGAACTCAGAGATTAAACTCCTAGAATATTTTAACAGAAAAGGGGTAGTGCTCTGGTGTCAATGGCACCAGAATGTTGCAACGCTTTGTGTAAGACTAGCAGGGAGCGCCAACACTCTGGTAGAAGAGGCAGGGGGGCACTGGCCACTAAAAATTCAGAAAAATGCCTAGAAATCCAAAAATTCAAGCAAACTTAGAAATTCAAAGTGTATGAAATGAGGTACAGAGCCAATCAACACATCTATTACAATCAGAGACACGGTATGAAAAAGTTCAAAGATGAGCAAAGGCTAAAACAAGATCTAGGAAGGAACTCAAAAATCAAAGTCCCTCCCCAGTGGAGTCACCAATTTTTGTTACAGAGAAATCCCCCTGTGGACAAGTGGATTGTCTCTTGGGCTCTAGACCCCTAAGACATTGACATTCCTTTTCATGAAGCTAAACTATTCAAAGAAGAAAAAGGAATAAGGGTAAATACATTTCATCAATGTTTGTCCTTACTCGATCCAGGCTGATCTTGATCTCCAAGTTCTTCAAAAGGTCCTGCAATACAATGAGAAACAACAATGAAACATACTTCCTACTCTACCATGATTAGATTCATAATGGATCTATAAAAAAAAAAAATTCGTGAAACGTACAAAAACTGTAAAGGAAACATGCCAAGCATAAATTTATATTAATGAAAACAAAGTGAAATTCTTACAGCCATAGATTTAGGTGCAGCAGATTCACCAAGATCTCTTTGTCCAGACCCTTGCTCAAATAATCCACACACAGAATGATGATGCTTCAATGATATCTCCCTTATGAGATCATAAGTTTGATTCTTTACAATGTCTCCTTTTTCACCATGAAGAGGCCTCCTTATATAGGCTTGGAGAGGCCTAACCACTTAAGATATTCTTGGGATAAGTTGAGGATTCTTCTCCTTTAGTTGTGGATCTTCCCTAAGATGGAGCCTTGACATAAGATCTGAATCTAACCAACTCTAGATATGAAGGGATTCTTCCCTAATTTCTCTTAACAATCCAAAAATTCGCTCAAAAAAGGCCAATGCTCCCTCAAAATGGGGCACAGAGCATCGGAACTCTCCCCCAAAAGAGGTCACAGAGCGTTGGCACTCCCTGAAAATGTATAGGGGAGCGTTGCCTTCCAAAATTGATTTTTTAATGGTTTTTTCCATGAAAAAAGACTTGTACTCTTTGTCAAATGACTTCTCCTCTTCAAAACCAGTCTTTTGAGGTGTCTTGCAAGTGTTCTTGATAATGTCGTCTGATACACGACATAGGCAAGATGACAGTATGATTTTACGACACTTGTGGCCAAAATGTGACACTTGCAACATTGGTAATGATGACACTAGGCCATCTTCCTAATGAGTAATTTTTATCTGTAACAATAACAGTTTAATATCGATTCAAAAAATATTTTGTGTGGGGCATGCTCTACATGGTTGCTCTCTGGAATAAGCCAGAATTCATCAACGTATGCCATTTTTTCTATAACTCCTTTTTTGAGAGGTTCCAAGTAATGAAACCTGGAGGAATTGCATAAAACACATTGAAGAACATTGCATATCAGTTTCATATATTTATTCATTATAGGTACAAATTTATGATTTTTTCAGGTTAGGGTTGTTGACTAATCCAAAACTAGTCATGGTTGAGACAAGCAGTTGATGAGTTGGCACATACATGAGGTGTATAGTTGATGACTTTTGTACATATTGATGAGTCATTGTTTATGAGTAGTTGATACATGATTGGTATATACTTGGTACATGTTTGGATGCACTTGTTTATGGTACAGGTTGATTACAGGTTGTTTGGCACAGATTGGTGCATGGTTGATGCACTTGTTTATGATACAGATTGATATCTGTTGAGGATTGTTTCCTCATCTCATTTGATGCTGAGGGTGTAAGATGAGTCTTTCATTATATATCTAGTGCTCTTGTAGAGTTGTACTCTATTCAGTTGTTGCTAAGAAAACCCAAGGATTGTAGTTCGTAATAAAAAGAAAATTGTACATACATCTTGTGTTCTTTCTGTTCCTTGTGGTGATGACTTGTTGATGATATATTGATGATATATGTTCTTGATATGTGTTTAAATTTAACTGGTTATAAATGATAGAAATGAGTAATGAGTTAATGGTGATTTTTAACTAAGAAGTTTTGGCAAAAAGAGCCCTACACCGTTCACCCCCACCTCTCAGTGTAGTCGTTGTGTCCAACAATAGTAATGTGATAATTGTTGAGAAACTGTGAGAAAATATGGGAATCCAAAAGGCTACATGTATGTGAGGTTTTAAGCCCTAAAGTTCCAGAAGGATGGAATATTGGTGGAGGGGTGACATGTCATTACTAGAGCTAATGTGATGTGAGTGGAGTTGTCATGTATGAGGAACAAAAGGAATAAGTGATGGTCTGGATGACACCCTAGATTTAACTATTGAAGGTAGATAGTAACTCATAGAAATCTAGGGTTATGTGGATACTGTGTGAGAAAGAGACCCCTGAGAAGTGTGTGAAAATATGGGGTCTAAGTCTGAAATAGAAAAAAGTTATTCTAGATGTTAGATATGAAGGAAGGCATTCTACGTCGAATGTGAGTGGCTTGTTGACAGTGTGATATGTCGGTAGGTATTGTTAGTCCCAAGATAATGGAGGTTCTTTGAGTTTGAGACTATGTTTTTGGGTGAAGGGCTCTGTTGTTCTCATGGACATTTCAGCTATGTCTTGTTGGGACATATCAAGGGTTGGAAGTGAAAAAGGCATAGTATCACCCACATCTAAAATAGAGCCTTCACCACACATCATTCATCTTGTTACAAATGGTCCTTCATATGTCCACAAAATTTTGGGTGAATGACGAGCATAACACGAATTGCCTCATTAGAGCTTGATATATAGGAAGTGTGGGTGTAAGTGTGTCATCTGGATAGTTTTTGCATTAAAATGTTGTTCTATGATTGCATGTTTCCATACTCTTATCTAAGATAGTGCATGTGGATTTATTATATCTAACATCATAACCATTTTGACTTGGTTTTCCTATACTTATTAGATTATATCTAATATTGGGTACATATAAGACAACAATAATGTATTTCTTTTCATTTTTATTGGTTAAGACTGACACAACACCTTTTCATAAGGCATTAACATGACAATCATCTCCAAAATTATTTTCAAATTGAATAAAACTATCAATGCTAGAAAACAACTTTTTGTTACATGTCATGTGATTGTTGCAACCAGTGTCTAACAACCAAAGATCCTTGTTGTGATCTTGTTTAGTGATGTGACATGAAATGAACAATGTCTCATATGTCCCTTCTTTAGTGTTGGATATATTAACTATGCCCTTGTTTAGATATGATTGTTTCTTTTTGAATTAACTTTCATAATGACGATATGTTTTATATTAGTAACATTGGACTTTAGATATTTCTGTCCATTTTCTGCCTCTCCCCCTATGATTCTGAGAGTATTTAGGTTGATTTGATTGTTTTGACTGTTCTGGTGTTGTTTTTCCTTTTGCTTGATGAATTCATTTTCTTCCATTTCCTATTCCTTTGCCTCTACCAATGAATACTTGAGTCTTGAAGTCATTTTCCAAGGATTCCTCTTCCATGTTGATTCTTGATTCATGGGAAAAAAGAGAACCCATCAATTCTTTGACTGTTGCTTTAGACGGATCTTTGGAATCTTCTATGGAAATGACAACTATTTCAAATTTGTTAGGTAGGATTATAGAAACTTTTTCAACTATTTTTTGATCTTCAATCTTCTCTCTATGAATCTTGAGTTGATTCACAACTCCCATCTCTCTAGTCATTAACTGGTCAATGTTCTCTTCCTCCTTCATGCTCAAGGTTTCAAGCTCTCTCCTTTGAGTTTAAAGATTCACAATATTCACTTTGGAATTACCCTAATAAACTAATTCCATGATATCCTAATCTTGCTTTGCACTAGATTCTCCTATTATATTGGGAAAAATCAAGTCATCTACTAAAATTTGGATCTAAAACTTGGCCTTGTTCTCCTTTTTCCTCAACTATGCAAGTTGATTTCTTTGGCCATTAGTTATGGCCTGCAAAGTTGCTTGATCAAGATCTGAGAATCCATTCTCCACAAGCTCCTAGTATTCCTCGACTTGCACAAAGGTTTTCATTCTTAGAGACTAGAACTCATAGTTCTTTTCAACAAGAATCGGTCCTCGAGATTACTTGTTGAACCAAATTACTTGTTGAATCTATTAAAAATAAAAGAAAATGTGTGAAGGTTATTTCCTTATTTCTCCACATTTTAACTTTGCCCATTTCTTTTAATCCTCAATCAACACTTTTTTTATCTCATTTAACTTTTATCCATACCCTAACTTTATGCTTTTAATATAGAAAACGTTGACTAGCCAAATATACAAAACACTTTGTGGAAAAAAAAATAACTTCAATTTTTAAGTGGAATACCCTAATTTTTTTAGAGCACTATTTAACCCCAAATAAAATAGAAAATTTGTCCAAATTTATATAAAAAAAAAAACACTCCAATTCCCCTTCTTATGGCAGTGACTAGGGTTTGTTCCTTTGAAAGCCTTGACTAATTGAAACCTAGCTTTGTCTCTTCCACTTCTTCTATAGATCTCATCTCATTAGATGGAACTCTATCTTCTAGGATCTATCTGGATCAATGATATATCTTCTCTCCACTGTGTGAAAAATATTACGAACCCGATATGATACCATGTTAATTTGATAAGCAGAGACAAATGTGACGAAAAGAACTGTAAACATTATGGGGCATGGCTCGCCCTTCTCATTACTAAACAGATTTTATACAATAGAGATTTAACAACCCCAAATATTTGATATAGTCAAAACTAACAAGAGGTTAACAACTTTCCATAAATAGAAAAAAGACCAAATCAACTAATCATCCAATGAACTAATTGATGTTCTAATTTCCCCAAGCAAGGAGGGGAAATTGTGTTTTCTATCCCAAATTTGTTATTCCTTCTTATGTGAATGTGTTGTTAGCTTCTTACAAATTGTTTTCTCAATTAGGAATATTGTAAAACATATAGCATACATCCATTACATAGAAGACAAAGCAGATAACATGGCATATTATTATGTATGGGAAATACCAAAACTAGTACAATGATATATAATGGCTATAATAATAGTTGCATAATATTCATAAGAAAAAAAATCTAATGGTTTCAAGGAAGATACACGATCTACTACAAAAACAATACAAGAAAACCTAGAATGATGCCAATCCACTATTCTAAGACTCTCCAAGCCCTACACTGCTATATTACAATAATATCCACTCTAAAAACATCCTTCCAATCCTATATATAACACCTCACAAACTCAATCCGACAAACTACCACAACCTCGATTCGTAGAGGTCCCCACAAGATGATTGCTAGGCATCTAGCGGGGCCTCGTGGGACAACCCTTTCTCAAACCATGAGGGTATCTCCTCCCACAGATGCATGAAAACCCTCCTGGAACTTGCATATCAAACACTCGACCTCCTCTTGATACTCGTCGCAAACACCCTACACAAGTCTATATGCCTCCCAACTCTCTTGAGCATGAAACAAAACACCATAATGAACCCCTAATGAGAAATCTAGATGAATTCTCCTCTTTCTCTATCTAGGGTGGATATTACACCCCTAAAACTAAACCTACAATGAAGGGTTTTTTTCCAAAACCACAACAAAAATGCTGGCTACAAGAGCATTCCAATAAGATATCAAATCATAATGATAAGGGGAAGGGTTACTCTTCTATTTATGCTTTCCTTGGACCTTCTAGATATTTCCCCATTTTGACCAAATCAAATCTTCATTTTATTTTCCTTCCAATTCCATTTAAATATAATTATTTATTTTATTTAATGTCACTTTTAGGATTCATCATTCCTTTTTACCTAGTGACACCAAATAAACACCCTTGACCCCCTTTTTCCTTGTTGATGATAGCCTACAAGAGTTGTATAAGATATTGAGTCCTCCTCCATCACGATCAATTGGAAGGGAACATTACAGTCCTCCCTCCCCAAGATTTTTTTTCCTCAAGCAATTCCAAATTAGGGTGTTGTAATATTTTCTCTCCTTCCCAGGTAGCATCTTCTATAGGTAGTCCTTTCCATACAACCAAGCACTCTCAAGTGACCTTTCTCCTCGGTCTCCATTCTCTGACATCAACAATGCTCCCGTGAGATAAAACTAACTATCCTTCCTCATCTAGTGGATGAATATCTGTCGAAGTAGTGACCTGATGTCCCAATGCCTTCTTGAGGCAGGATACATGGAAGATGTTGTGGATCTTGCTACCCTCGAGTAGCTCCAACTCGTATGCTACTTCCCTAAATCTCCTAACCACTATGTAGGGTCCATAAAAATCAGGCTTTATATTCTCTGCACCACTCTTCTTCAACAACCACTATTTATAAGGATGAAACCTGAGAAAGACCAGATCTCCAACCTCAAAGTTGGGTTCTACCATGTGCCTATCTTCATATATATCTGTTGATTTTGAGTAGCCTGCAATTCTCCTTCAAGACTCTCAAGATGTCCTGACTTTCCTACAACCAGTCTTTATCCTTGGGATCTCGACTCTCCCCAAACACCAAATCCAGAAAATATGGAGTGTCATGCCCATACAATTCCCTGAATGGGCTCATCCCAATGGACATGTGATGAGTGGTGTTGTAGCAATGCTCCCATAGATGTAACCACTTTATCCATGCCTATTGTTGCCTTGCCACATAGTTCCTCAAGTACCCCTTGATCTATTTTTTCACTATCTCAGTCTACCCATCTATCTAGGGTGATAGCTAGTACTAGGTGCCAACTCTGTCCCAAGCATTTTGAATAGATCCTACAAGAATGCATTGAGAAAACTTCTATCCTAATCACTGACTATGTTCCTTGGGAGACCATGGAGTCTAGAAACCTCCCTAAATAATAGTATTCTAACTTAGATGCATTGTACTCTATAGAAATGGCGAATAAGTGCACATATTTGGTGAATATGGACACTACCACATAGATACAGTCCCTTCCCTGCACCATGCACAATCCTATGATGATTTCCATGGAAATGATATCCCACTTCTTCTCTATAATAGACAATGGATGAAGTAGTCTTGTGTGATGTGTGAATTTTGACTTGTTCTAATTTCAAGTCATGCACTCCCTCATATGACTAAGTACATCCCCCTTGAGACCCTTCTATGAGAATCTCTCCCTCACCTTCTTGTAGGTCTTCATATACCCTAGTTCCCTGTCAGTGATGTTTCATGTACTTTCCTCAAAATATTATCCTTGAGTGTGGACTCAAGGATAAGATATATCTTGGCCTTGTAGTAGATGATTTCATCCACTACCATGTACCTTTCATACAGAATACTTCCCTCCATTATCTCACAAGTGAAGGTATTCTTGGAGTATTCCACTAAGAGAATGGACTTCTAGTATGTTGAGATATCTGTCATGGAGAAGGCTATGGGTCTCATGGATAAGGAATCAATAAATATATTATTCTTCCCCTTTACATACTCAATGTCAAAATCATATGCCCGAACCTTACTCACCCATTTATACTACCTCTCATTCAGGTTTTGCTTCTCTAAGAAATATTTCAAGATATTGTGGTTAGCGCTCACCACAAAGCATCCTCCTACTAAGTATTGTCAAAACTTGGCCAATGCATGCATGATGGCCAACATCTCCTTACCATATATCAGGTAGAGCTTCTCAGGCTCCCACATCTTTCGACTCTCGAAATCTATCGGATGTTGGTTCTTCATGAATACTATTCCTATCTCCTCATAGAATGTGTCACACTCTAGGAAAAAAGGATGCGTAAACTATGTGAGTGCTATTATTGGAAAATTTCTCATCACCCTATTCATTCTAGATAATTCTACTTATGCATCCTCTGACCATTGGAATGCCCCCTTATTGGTGATGTATTCCAGTGGCACAACCAATTGTGAAAATCCTTTCACAAAGCTCTTATAATAGTTGCATATCCCGAAGAATCCTCGCAGATATATAAGTGACCTAGGGGTGGGAGAGTATAAGATGGTATGTATCATTTCATGATGCACCTTCACTCCCTTAAAACCAATCACATGCCCCAAATAAAGGATATTTGTCAACCTAAACTCTCATTTTTCCTCCTTGACAAAAGGCGATTGATCCTCCATAATGGTGAGAATCTCTTCCACATACTTCATATTTTCCTACCACATCTTGTTGTAGATTAGTATATCATCAAAGAACACTGGAAACAATTTCCTCAACTATTTGTTGAAGATATGGTTTATGCATGACTGAAAGGTAGTTGGTGCGTTAGTCAACCTGAAGGGAATGACTAGAAACTCGCAGTGCCCATAGCGACATCTGAATGTTGTTTTATGGATATCCTCCTCTCTTACCTTAATCTGGTGGTATCCTGATCACAGATCAACCTTTGAGAAGTACACTACCCCATGCATTTTGTTGATCATCTCATCAATCCTTGGTATTGGGTATCGATTTTTTATGGTCTTCTTGTTTAGTGCCCTATATTCTATGCACATCCTGATAATTCCATCTTTCTTCTTCACTAGTACAACTGATGAGTCAAATGGACTAGATTTAGGCCTAATATGTCCCATCTTTAGCAACCTCTTTATGGCCTTCTCTATTTCATCCTTGAATCTTTTAGGATGCTTGTAGGGGGTGTTGATCATGGGTTTCAACCCTTCTTCTAATTCAATGACATGCTCAAATCCTCTATCGGGTGGTCTCCCTACTAGAAATGGTTCAAATACTCTCTCATGCTTTCCAAGCAATGCCTAGATATCCATAGGATAATGTTGTTGTTCCTGTGATGGCATCTCCATGGTGATCAAGCACTCTATTGTGCAAGCCACATCTCTGTATCTAAAAAGGTCCTCCATGGGCTAGTTAGACACGATCCTAGGGGAAATTGTTGACATACCTATGAATACGACTCTTTGTCCACCCTTGTCCTAGAAATCCATCCTCATGCCCTCATAATTCATGTGGATATATCCCAATGAGTACAACCACTAAATTCCTAGCACCGCATGAGTATCTGCTAAATCCATGACGTAAAATTCATTGGTCAAGTTATAGTTTCCCAATGTTAGTTATGGTCCCCTGATCCTCTAATTGCACGTCATGTTGTACCCATCTGCTAGTACCACATTGAATCCCTCAAAATCCTTCATAGGGATTTTTCTTTTGGTTACAAGTGCAATATCAATGAAGTTGTGGGTGCCTCCACCATCAACCAATGTTGTAACCCTCTACCCCTGCACGATGCCTCTGACCATGAAGGTGTAATATTTAGGAAATCCTGAGAGTGTAGCAATGGTCACTCCCTTGGGGCTATCCTGCAATGGTGCCTTCTTTATAGCCTATGATAGTTTACAACTGTCTTGTCCAATACCTTCATCATCATCATCATCCTCGTCATCGGAAACTACCTAAATGTAATGGAATTTACCTTTTCTGATACATCGATGACCTAGATCCCACATATCTTTATAAATCAAGCAAAGTTTCTTCCTCCTTAGTTCTCTCTGAATCTCCTCATACATCCTATATTTCCTTTTCCATCACTTCTAGGGAAACTTTGTCTCCTTACCCCCTTGAGGGATAAAGGGTTTTGTTGGTACCTTCTTGTTGATTGCAATCTTCATTTCATGGGATCTCATGATGGCCTCCTACAATGTGGTTGGTATGATGGCCTTCACCCATCCTCTCAGGGATTCATCTAGACCCTCCATGAATGACATCACCAACCTTTGCTAAGAAATATATGTCACCATAACTGCCATCCTCTGAAAATCTGTGATGTATGATTCTCGTGTACCTATCTGTCTCAACTGGGCCAACTCCCTAAAATGTATCTCAGGGTCCTTCTATCAAAGTTTTCCATCAAACTCTGAGTGAAGTCCACATATGAAGTGATGTTGGCATGCCCTAATGTTACCATCCCATGGTACCACCATTCGTGAGCTTCTCTTTCCAAGTGAAGGGTGGCATACTTAATTTATTTTTCCTTGGTTATTGGGTTAATTTGGAGGTAAGTGTCCAACTTATGTACCCATGCCTTGCCCGTGCTATTTGTAGACCTATCAAAGGGTGGGATAGTCAACATTCCCACCGTGCGCATGAGATCATATTTCTATGGGATTTGTGGTCCTGTTTTCCCCTCCCTAGGTATGTACTTTTGTTTGAGGTCGCATAGGTCATTATAGGAAACTTTATCACATACATATTCATATATCATCTCGTACTCCCTATTTGAGGTGTTAATTCAAACCCCTAATCATGTTTTTCCTATGCTTCTATAGGCTTCCCTATTAGGAACCATGGTAATAAGGGAGTAAGAATATTTAAGCTCCATCTCTGAGTTGGGGTATGGTTATTGCTACCCTTCGTATGTAATTTTTCACCCCAATGGGATCCACTAGGTCCACCTTAACCCATACCATTTGTGTTCCCACGTTGTCCCACCAACTGTGTGAGCGCCTCAAACGTATACTATTGAAACCTTATTGTATATTCCTATCTCTCGGATGCCTCACTCTGTCCCTTGACTATATATTTTAATATTTGGAGAATAGTCCCTTCATGGTTGTCTCCCATGCTTCCTTCTCGCTCTAATTCTGTGAGGTTTTCTTTTGTTTCCTTTTCCAGTGACTCTCAAAAGGTTTGTCCTCCACACCCTTTTCTTCTAGGAATTAATGTATTCACAGGATGGAAGAACCACCATCTTTGATACCATTGTAATGTCCCCAACTAGGCTAGGATGGGAAATAAGGTTTTATATCCCACATTTGTTATTCCTTCTTATGTGAATGTGTTGTTAACTTCTTATAAACAGTTTGCTAAATTAGGAATATTGTCGAACATATAGCATACATCCATTACACGAAAAATAGAGAAAATAACATGTCATCTTATTATGGATGTGAACTCCCAAAAGCAGTACAATGATATCTAATGGTTGTAATAACAACTGCATAATAATCCTAAGCACACAAATCTAATGGATGCTAGGAAACTACACAATCTACTGCAGAAACAATACAAGAAAACCTGGAATGATTTCAATCCTCTTTCCCTAGACTCTCCAAGCCCTACACTATTATATTCTAGTAATATACACTCTACAAACAATCTTCCAACCCTTTCTTGAGCCCCTTGCAAACTCGATCTGACAAACTGTTGAAACCCCTATTCGTAGAGGTCCTTGCGGGACGACTGCTAGGCGTCTAGAGGGGCCTTGGGGAACAACCCTTGCTCAACCCATGGGGATGTCTCCTCCCATAGAAGTGTAAAAATCCTCCTAGAACCTATAGATTAGACGCTTGACCTCATCTTGAAATGTTCTACAAATACACTGCGCAAGTCGATATGCCTCCCAACTCTCTACAACATGAAACCAAACACCACAATGAACTCCCAATGAGAACTCTAGATGCATTCTCCTCTTTCTCTAGCTAGGGTGGATATTACACAACCAAAACTAAAACTACAGTTGAATTTTTTTTCCAAAAACCCCAACGAAAACATTGGTTACAAGAGCATTACAATAATATATCAAACCATAATGCTAAGGTGAAGGGTTACTCTTCTATTTATGCTTTCCTTGGACCTTCTAGATATTTCCTCATTTTGACCAAATCAAATCTTATCTTTATTTTCCTTCCAATTCCATTTAAATATAATTATTTATTTTATTTAATGTCACTTTTAGGATTTGTCATTCCTTTTTACCTAGTGGCACCAAATAAACCTCCCTGACTCTCGTTTTCCTTGTTGACTATAACACAGGGTCGCATAGGCTATTGATTCTTCCTCTGGTCAATTGGAAGGGGACGTTACATATGCATACTCAGTCAACAAGATAGATTATATGTTTTAACAATGCATAGTTGATTCTGGCTAATTGAGGGTGAATTCAACCAGGAATGCTTATGAGACTAAAAGTGCAAGAATCTTGTGAAAGGAACTAAATGCTCCTATTGTATGTTGGAGAGTGAATGGAAGACATCATGCTATGATATGATGATGTATATTTTCATCCACTAGTTAAGTTGATATGTTGCTTGAGGTGTTAGGAACCCCTTCCCAATAGTGATGTGATGACTCCTGATAAAGTGTGAGAAAATAAGAGAATCCAAAACACTACATGTTTGTGAGGTGTTGAACCCAAAAGTGGTAGAAGGATGGAATGATGGTGGAGTGGTGACATGTCATTATTGGATGTAAAGAATCTGACCCCTAAGTACCCTTTTTAGGGATGGGGCATCAGATTTTCTCTTTCCTTAATCATCTTAAATCCTTTCCCCAATATCTTCATCCTCTTCTTCTCATCAAGAGATATCTAACAACTGCTACCCTGCTCAAATCTGAGCTCTGGATTGGGAGATACACCCTTCCAAATATCTTTGGGAGTTATTAGTTAAGGGCCACGTGGTGTCCATGTAGGTCCATCTCATTCGTACCATCCCAAGTTCCTCGAAGTCCTGGAGATTACCCCGCGTTCCTACATCTATGGTGGAATTCCATCCATCGTCAAATCCAATGACGAAACTTCATCCTCGTTTAACACATAATATTAAGGGGAATTCGATGTTCGACATTGAACGCCACTTTTCCTTTCTACATGCATATCCTTCGGAGTCCCAAACTCCCAAAGGACCCAAAAATCTTGCCACATGGCTCCGGCCTTCGGCTCTTTTGTCTTATCTAAGATACTACACCCTAAACATCCGGAGTTCCAAAGTCCCAGACTCCTGAAGGGTCCACCATTACATGTGATGGTGTATTAAATGTAGAGGCAAGGACAGGTGGGTCCCAAGTACTCCACCCCCTAATAGGCCAAGCAAATATGTGCCATGGGGGTTGGCATGTGGCAAGCAAGAGATGGCATGTGGCCCAATTAGTGGATGACACATGTCACGTTCAAATTGGTACATAGGGTCTACGAAAAGAACGAATCAAGGTGACATGTGGCATGTCGAACATGGGTCCATGTCACCCTAGGTGATGTTAGCATTCCATGTCACACTAAAATGACAGCCTTCCAATGCCCCTTATATCTCACTATCGAGATGTGTCCACGTAGATCCATAGATCTACTGCCTTTGTTACCTCGTAACTTCGACGTTCGGGGAATCTACTATGTAACCTCCTCCTTTCTCCTGGAGTGGTCAGCATTAGGAAAACCATGATCTAGATCCAATGGCAAGGAACATTCCCATAGTGTCCTTAGATCTACGACTCTTATCACTTCGTGAATTTGGCGTTCGAGGGTTTTGCTCGCTTACCACCCCCTTTCTCCCAAAGTGGTCAATGCCGAACTGACTGCAACGTATATCGAATGGATAGGGAATATCTTGAAGCATCTCTGAATCTACAGTTCTCGTCACTTCGTGAGTTCAGTGTTCATGGGTTCTACCCACTCCACATTTGTTTTATCCCGAAGTAGGACTTCGTCGAAGTGTTGTACACAAGTCCTTCCACTGGTTGACTGGATGGTTAAGAGGGGTTCTGAATGGATTCCCCAGATCCACGAGTCACATTAATTCACAAATTTGGAATTTGGGGGATTTGTTGTCATGACATCATTGTTCTCTCGAAGTGGATAACGTCAGACTAACTGCAGCATAGATCCAATGGTTAGGGAGGCTCCTGAGTACCCTCGGATCTACAGCTTGCGATACTTCATGGCTAGTAAATGGGTTAGGTTTTAATGGTGGGACAAATCTCCCTATCATAGTCAACGAAACTGCTAAATGTCGGTCCACCTCACGCGTAACCGTAAGAAAAATTTTCCTTCATCTGGATTGATAGTGGTAAGGCAATGACACCTTGGAGCTCCGAACTCCCAGAGTTTTGAAGACAAAAAATCTTAGCTCCTTTCATACCTAGCGAAGGGTTCCCAAGACTTGGTCATATGGATCCTCTAACAAGTCTCGAGGTTGCACTCTTAACTCTTATCCGTGATTTGTTTAGGTTCATGGACATGAGCCCTCAATCACACAGACAAATGGTTTGAAGGAGGTGCCTTCCATTCACAAATCTTAAATTCAAAAATAGGGAAAGGTGCCTTTCAAGGGATCCACGAGACTAAAGAATCCTAGTGAAGTATGCCCTGACTCTTACCCTGTAACACCAATCCTTGGGGAAACTCCCCTAAGGAGATTTCAACCAGTACGGGAACCGTAAACTATTTCCCAAATTCATCTAAAAACCCATGTCTAATAGTTCTCCTACTGCTAAGCAGAGGCACACAGAAAGCCATTCAAAAACATGGATTTACAGAAGAATAATAAACATTTTTAATATAAATCAAGCACTACAAATATTAGTCATAGACACATCCATTCAATTATTATTTCAACTCTAGTACACAAGATCAGAGAATACTTATCAAGAAAACCACAAATTTGAAGAAACTGCTGAGAGGGGTGCATGTTTCCACCCAACCATAGGCATTACCACTTCTGAAAATATTTACCACTAGCCACCCCCTAGCTAGACCATGATGCTGTGAGAGATACTCTTTCTTCTTGTTCAACGACAGTTAAGGATGGAGGTTACTCTCCTCCTTCGACAAGAACTTGGAAAAACAATTTTCTCTCTACCAAGAAAGGGGGTTTGTAATGAGTACTTCCACAGTCACTCATATTCTCTACAACCCCATTTATCAACTTGGACTAAAAATGGTGCCAACAACTTCTTCCACCCAGGATGACATTTTGTTTCAGTTCTCTTCATAACCCCCGAGTTGCACATGTTCTTCTCCTTCACAATCTCCTCTTCCCAAGAGTTCCCTTCTTCTCTTTTCATCCTCATCAAGATTGTGTGGGTCCGAATCCACATCTTGTGGTCAAGTCGAGAATTCTTTCATATGGGTACTCTACCCATCCCCTCACTAACTCTTGAGGACTTCCCAACTACCATTCCAATTGGTAACTTATTTATGGGTCATAAGACTATTCTGGGTCTAAGAAATTTAGATCCAATAAGGTACTGGTCTAGTGGAGGTCATCTCAACCATTTATGGTACCCCTCACCATCTCTCTCGTAGAATCATGATCTACCTTGGCAACCCCCCCCCATTCAAAAGCTATGCAATACTATCCATTATCCATTTTTTAATTAATAACAGAAATTCATGCATTACCTTTTATAACAAAAAGGTTCATCAAATCCAATATTCACACATATTCAGTCTGCCACAGTATTTTGGCAAGTTATAGCTATATTGACAAGTTGGGGGAAATAGGAGTGTTACAATCCCCTCCCCTTAAACGAAAATTGTCCTCGATGTTCTACCTGTTGATGTGCTCTGTATGTACAGAAGTAAACAAAAATGGGTATGCATATTTCATGGCATCCTCGATTTCCCATGTAGCTTCATCTAGACCAAACACTACACCTTGACCTGTGCAATGGCTTTGTTTCTGAGTGGGATTTCCTTCATGTCTATTATGCATTGTGGTTCTGATAGAAATTTTCCCTTTGGTTCCACCTAAATCACAGACCAATCAATTATATGATTAGAATCATGTACATAATTCTTCCGTAATGAAACATGGAAAACATTATGTGCCTTCATTGTGGGAGGAAGTGCTAGTCTATATGCTACAGGTCCCACTCTATCCAGAATTTCAAAGGTTCCACAATACCAAGGTGCCATCTTGGCATAGGATCCCATTCTCAATGACATTTTCCTAGTTCTAACTCGAAGGTACACATGATCCCCTACTTTGAACTCTCTAGGAGTCCTTTTTTATTTCTGCATAGCTTTTCTGTCTATCCTGAGCTATTTTCAGATTTTGTTTTATATGAACTACTTGTTGTTCCATTTATTTTAGCATATATATCCCAATTGTGATTCTTTCTACCGGGTTGTCCCAACTGATTGAAATCTTGCATTGTCTACCATAGAGGGCCTCAAAACGGCTCATCTTCAATGACTCTTGATAGCCATTGTTGTAGGAAAATTCTACCAGTGGTAAATAGTCTTCCCACTTCTTTGGTTGATGCATCACATGCATCCTTAGCATTTCCTCTAACACTTGGTTTACCTTCTCTGTGTTTCCATCAGTTTGAGGGTGATAGGCTATACTAAATAGCAATTTAGTTTCAAAAACATCAAATAGAGATTTCCAAAAGTTTGAAGTAAATTTTGTATCTCCATCGGATATGATTTCCTTAGGCATGCCATGCAGTCTAAATATTTCTTTCATGAAAATATTGGCAATATCCATTTCCTTGCAACTTGACTTGATGAAAATGAAGTGAGCAAACTTGCTCAGTTTTTCCACAAATTCCATGATGGCATCATTCTGTTTGGTTGATTTTGGTAACCTTGTGATGAAATCCATGGAGATGGTTTCCCATTTCAATTATGGGATTAACATAGGCTGCAATAGCCCTACTAGATGTCAGTTCTCTGCCTTAACCTTCTCACATTATAGACACTTAGCTAAGTAATCACCTATGTCATTTTTTCAGTAAGGGCCAATAAAATAGTTTTCTAATGACTGTGATCATCTTTTGATAACTAGGATGACCAGTATATGGTCTTTTGTGTAGTTCATCCATTATGAACCTCTTCAAGTTGTTAAAATTTGGAATATACAACCTACCTTTGTAAGTTAGCAGGCCATCATTCATCAATTGATAACCCTCATACTTCATCCCCGTGGGCACTTTCTCCAAGTATGTTTTTACAGTCTGAAAAAATGCATTTGTTTCTTGTGCACTTTTTACTCTCTCCCTGACATTTGTTTCATAGGTTCTTACAACTTCCAAGTGAATCACTATCATACTTCTATTAAGGGAATCATCCACTCTGTTTTTTTTCCTTTGATATGTTTGATTTCAAAATCAAACTCACTAAGGAGAGCCATCCATCTAGCTTGTCTAGAATTGAGTTTTGGTTGATCAAACATATATCTCAACCCACTATGGTCTGTCATAAGCAAAACTCTTCTACCTAGGAGGTAATGCATACACATGTTTAAAGCATTTACTATGGTAGCCAATTCTAGATCATGGGTCACATAATTGATTTCATGCTCATTCAATTTTCTGGATTCATATCATATTACATGTTCTTCTTGCATAAGGAATCCTCTGAGTCCTTCCTTGCATGCATCTTTACACACAAGGAAGTCCTTGTTTGGGTCTGCAATATTTATCACATGTGCCTTGGTTAGAAGGTATTTCAACTCTTCAAATCTCTCTTCACATTTTGATGTCCAAATGAATTTAACCCCCTTTTTCTGAAGGGAAGTGATTGGGCAACTAATCTTGGAAAATCTTTTTACCAATCTGCTATAGTATCCCGCTAGGGCCATAAAGGATTTAATATCAGATACATTCTTTGGAGTAGGCCAATCCATAATTTCTTTGATCTTGTTAGGATCAACTTCCACCCCTTATTCATAAATAAGATGGCCTAAGTAATGGACTTGTTTCTGGAAAAAGTCACACTTACTAAACTTAGCATAGAGCTGATGTTCTCTTAGTACTTGAAGTACTAACTTGAGATATTCTTCATGTTCTTCCCCATTCTTTGAATAGATTAGAATATCACCAATAAAAACCAATACAAATATATCTAATAATTTACTGAGTACATTATTCATGAAGCAAATAAAAGTGGTTGGTGCATTGGTTAGCCCAAATGGCACCACCACAAATTCATAGTGACCATATCTTGTCCTAAAGGTTGTTTTGTGGATGTATTCATCCTTAATTTGGACCTGATGGTATCTAGAACTCAATTCAATCTTGGAGAAAATGTTATCACACCTTGATTGGTCAAACAAGTCATCGATTCTTGGCAAGGGATACTTATTCTTTATGGTTGTCTTATTGAGTTGCCTATAGTCTATGCACAACCTAACTGTTCCATCCTTCTTTTTCACAAACAAGGCTGGTGCTTCCCATGGAGACACACTGGGATGAATGTAGCCTTTGTCCACCATTTCCTTTAGCTGTATATTGAGCTCAACCAACTCTGGTGTACTCATTCTATAGGGTGTTCTAGACACTGGAACCGCTCCTAGTGCAAGTTCTATTGAAAAGTCAATGTCTCTTCTTGGAGGTAGACCTGGTACCTCTTCTGGGAATACATATTTATACTCTCTCTATATGAGATAGTCCTCTAGGATTGTTTGTCATCCTCAACAAATTCCAACACATGTATTTCATACAAAGGACATCCTTTTCTGCAATACTTATTCACTTGAAGTGTGGATATTTATCTCACCGAGACATGCTTTTGAATCCCTTGTAGGGTTACCTTTTTCCCTTCTTCATTTTCACACTCCAAAGTTTTATTTTAACATTCCAACTTGGTTTTATGGGCAACCAACCAATCCATGCCAATCAACAGGTCATAATATCCTAAAGGAAGTATGCTTAGGTTCTCTTGGGTCGGTAATCCACTCATAACGAATTGACATGCTGGTATGACCTATGTTACTTTTCTTTTGGTTCTAGTGGCTAGTTGTACCAACCATGATTTAACATGTTTAACTTGTTGCAATTTACATTTATCAATAGTTTGAGGGAAAATATAACTCAAATTAGAACCAAGGTCAACTAAAATGGAAACTAGATGGTTGAAAATCATACCTCCCATCTCCACCACTGAAGTTTGGTGGTTGACTTGTTTATTATCCAAGGTTGCATAAATCTGTGGCATGATCCTAGCCACATCATTGATTGTGGTAGCCTCTTGGATGTTGTAGACCCTCCTATTGTTCTATTTCCCATATGGGCAGTCTCTCAGCAGATGTTCTTTTCCACAACCCCAACATTTCAAGGGTTCTCTCTTTGTGTTATCAGTCTTACCTGGGGCTGATCCAAAGGGTTTATTTCCACTCTGAGAGGGGAAATTTTGTTGGTATCCACTTTTAGTAGGAAGGCTCATCTTCGAACCTTTACCATAACTCTTGAATTCTGAGGGTTTAAACCCCTTTTTCTTGAATCCCGAACTACTCTTCTTCTTCCAGTCCTTGTGAGGTTCGGTTTTGTTCTTGAACTGCTCATAGAAATACCTTGCCTTCCGAATAGTGTCTTCTAAGGTCTTTGGCTCATCAAATTCAATCCTGACCCAGAAGAAATGAGGTAGTCCACTAATAAATCATTGCATATTTACCTTTTCATCTTTGATGTATGGAACATACCTTATCAACTCAAGGAATTTATTGATATAGTCCTGTATAGTGAGTTGTCCCAATTTGAGTTCATAGAACTCCTTGGTCTTACCATCAAAGTATTTCTCTGACAAATACTTCTTTTTGAAGTATTTCTCAATTTGTTTCCATGACAAGTCCTTCTGATGAATCCCTTTCACATTCCTAAGGTCCTCCCACCAAATGGAGGGCTTTCCATTCAAGTTAAATATGGCTATTCGAACCTTTAAATTTTCAAATTAGTCATGGACTCTGAAGTACTTTTTCAAGCCAAGAAACCAAACTTCTACTTCTTCCCCCTTCTTAATCTCTCCATCGAAAGTGGGTGGTTTGGATTTCTTGAACTCTTCAGGGTCATGACTCTTGGAATGTTTCCTCTTCTTTCCTCTCTTTTGGGAACACGAACTGGTTTTTTTACTAGAAGATTCCTTGTAGTTGTGAGTCTCCTCACTAGAGGATTCCCTCGATGAGTGTCTCTTGGGTCCATGTCGGGCCTTCTTTGAGGTGATCCTGCTTGTATGGCCACTTTCAGATCCATTCTTTTGTATCTCAGGTGGACTCTAGGTTTTCTTCATATGATGTTTGTCCACATGATTGGCTGTTGGTCCATGCTATAGTTGCCTTTGTATATCTGATAATCTTTGCAGTAGAACTGCATTAATTTCAGTTTGCTTTTCCTGCTCTTTTATCAACCTTTCATTATCAGCCTCACAACTTTGTAATTCTTCCATGAGGCTTCTTACAGTTTCAACAAAATGTGGAGGGGTTTCCACCACCCTCCTTTCATCAAATTCTTCCTCTCTATTGTGGGAGCTTTTCCCCAATTCATGGTGTGTAACCATCCTTTATGCTGTAGTTTTCCTATGGTCCACTGACTGCTTGAGTGATGATAAAATTTTTTTCTGTTAGTTAATGGTCTATTAGTTTATGAACAACACACAGTTTATATTTTTAAAACACACACAATAGTAAAAAATTTCATTCCTTTATTCAGTAGAGGTTTAACTAAGCCTCTTAGGAATGGGGTAAGATAGGGTGTCACCCTTAAAAGTTATTTAAATAAGATTTTTAAGCGACTCATTCATGAGCCCAAGTAGGACAAGTGTTGTAACCATTCTCTGATACCAATTTGTAACACACCTGACCCCTTAAGTACCATTTCAAATCATAATTTCGAGATCTCCCTCGAATTCTACTTGCCACGAGCTTTCTAATGGCTACTACTAGGCTCTAAACCGACCTTTGGTTTACAAGTTATGGCCTCTTGAAGTTCTTCGGGCGTTATTAGTTGAGGGCCACATTGTGTCTACGTGGATCCATATCATTCATACCATACACGATTTTCAAAGCCCCGGGGATTCCCAATGCTCCTACATCTGTGGTAGAAATATGTTCTTTGTTAAATCCAATAGCAGAGCTGCATCCTCGTACAAAAATATGAGAATTCGGTGTTGGACGCCTCGGCACTGAGCGCTCCATTTTTTTTTACTCTCGTATCTCCTTCGAAGTCCTGAATCCTCGAAACTCTACCACGTAGCTTAGGCTTTCGACCCTTTTCGAGCATACACTCCAACATCCCAAACCTCCCAGAGTTTCGAACTCCTGAACTCTTGAGGTCCCACTCTTACACGTGATAGCGTATACGTGCCAGGGGATGACACACGGCGAGGCAGAGATGAAATGTGGCCTCGTTGGTGGATGACATGTGTCACGTCCTAACGAGCGCATAGGGTCTATAAAACATAAAAATCCAGGTGACACATAGCACTTCGAGCAGGATTCCACGTCACCCTAGGTGATATCAGGGCACCACGTCACTCCGGCACTGAAATCCTCCGGAAGTCTTCTGGCCTTTCCTACTTTGTGATATCACCCAGAGCTCTGAATCCCAAACTTCTCGTCAGCGACCTCCAGGTACCCCTTCTCTTCTACGATCGATATGTGTCCACGTAGATCATTATAACTACGAACCCCGTTGCTTCGCATCTTCAACGTTCCCAGGTTTCATCATGCCATTTCCATTTTTCTCCCGCAGTGGGTCAACGTCGGGATGACCATCGTCTAGATCCAATTATCATGGGGGATTTCAAAGTGTCCTTGGATCGATGGTCCTCATTGCTTCGTCACTTTGACATTCGAGAGTTGTTGGCGTTAGAACACCTATATTCTCCCAAAGTGGTCAACGTTGGACTGACCACGACGTCTGATCCGGATTTTGTGAGCAGAATGAAATGACTACAAATTATTAACTTGTGATTAACACAAAATAACATAGATACAGTAAAATCGATTTTCTATTCAATAAGGAAATAAGCCGAAACTGTAAAATGCAGCAGAAACCAGCTTGCTGGAATGGTGGCGGCTTATCTCTGAGAAGAGATGTGTCGGCTACGCTCATTCGCAAGAAGATAATTACAATGAAGCTCTTGAGGCCTTTTTACAATAAAAAGGAATGCCAAAAACCCTAGACATCCAAAAACCTAAGCCTAGGAGATGAAGTGCCAAAAGTCATGTGGGCCTCGTTTGGGTAAGTTATTAGATCAACTTCTCGGGGTCATAACTAGTTTTGCATACGATCTTCGTTTTAGGCATATGATATCCCGTTGGAAAGGTATCTTCGAGGAGATTAATTTTGGGGGAATTATCAAAAGAAAACTCATATTTCTCCCCATTTTTCCCAAAAAAACTTCGTGACCGACTCATCTCCTGCTCTAATTAACCAAGCCCTGCATAGCTCAACCGACCACAACCCCTTTCAGGTTGGGTTGGGATTCCAACCATTGGGTCCCATAGATGTTGCACTTCCCCTTGCGTTCACCTCAACCGAATCATCTCCTACTCTAATTGAAGCTGAAAAAGCCACCCAGTTCATTGAGCGGATCTAGCACATCATTCAACAGGTTCAGGATATCCTACATAAGTCCAATGACAAGTACAAGCAGCGCCATGATCAACATTACATTTTTCCCCAAAAAAACTTAGAATATAATGTCTCCACTGGTGGTAGGCTTGCATAATGGAGTACATTTATTTGTCGTAGGTAGGGTAATTACGAACAACATCTGATAGTGTCTCACTATGATAGGCCACAAGGTGGTCATGCTGATTGAGAACGACGCCCACAGCATAGTTTGAAGCATCTGTCTTGATCTCAAAGGGTTTTTGCAGGTCTGGTAGTGAAAGTACCGAGGCTGAGCACAAGAACTGCTTCAAATCATCGAATGCTTATTTTTGGGACTGATCCCATGCAAATTTCACCTTACCACCACCCCTGGTTATTTGGCTGAGGGCCCATGCAATAGGGGAGAATCCCAACACGAACTTGTGGTAGAAATTGGCAAGGCCCAAAAAGCTACGAAGCTCAGTGAGTGTGGTTGGGGCTGGCCAATCTTGGCTGGATCCACATGTACGCCATGCTGATCAATGATGTAGCCCAGGTAATGGACCTTGTCCATGACGAAGGAGCATTTTTCCAAGTTGGAGTATAGCTTGTGCTGCCGCAGGATGTGCATAACCTACTGAATATGTTGCAAGTGTTCGACACAAGTCTTGTTGTAAATGAGAATGTCATCCAGATACACCACTACAAAAGTATTGGTGAATGGTCGTAGGATATCATCCATCATCCTCATGAAAGTTGCTGGAGCATTTGTCAAACCAAAGGGAATGACCAACCATTCAAAAAGGCCTTCCTTTGAAGGGGGTCTTCCATACATTTGTCTATTCTATCGGGACCTGGTGGTAGCCAGACTTCAAATTAATCTTACTGAAGTATTTGCCCCCCGTGATTTGATCAAGGATGTCATCGATTCGGGGAATCGGGTACTGGTTTCTGACTGTGATTTTATTCATATCCTGTGATTTTATGCAGAGTAGCCAGGTTCCATCTTTCTTCTGTACCAGCACGATTGGGATCCCGCAAGGTGATGATATGGGAAGGATGTGCCCCTTGTGGAGTAGTTCTTGGATCTGTCGCTTGATATCCTCATGCTCTAACATAGAGTGGTGATAGACTAGCCCATTGGGCAGGGGTGCGTCGTGGGTCAGATCGATGGGGTGCTTGACCTGGAAGTGCAGAGGTACCCCGGTAGGTGAGGAAAAGATATCTGAGTATTCTTCCTCACCTTATCTACTTGATTTTGCTGTGTGGAGAGTTCGGTCGCAGAGACCCTAGATGTGGCTGTGATATTTCGCTTATTCTGAGAGCGAATCATGAAGAAGACAAAATTCCCCCTCTGAGAGATGACCTTCCTGCATTTCTTAGTAGAGTTCAAGGAAATAGAACTAGGTGGGACTGCCTCGGGTATTCTGTACAATTTCCTATTCAAAGTAATACTAACACTACAAGGCCTAAAATCATATACAACATGGCATTTCCATAAATAAGGTTGGCCCAAAAGAACATCACAAACTTCGAGAGGATAAACATCACACAATACCTCATCTTTGAAGGGCTTGATGTCATACGACAGTCGACACTGTTGGCTGACACAGACATTGCTTCTTTGGCGGAGCCATCCAATGGTGTAGGGTTGTGGGTGCGGCATTGTCGGCAGGGCCAACTTCTTGACGACCTCTACTAAGATGAGGTTCTTATGGATATCTCTATCAACGATGAAGTGCATCAGGGTGCATTTTACCCACATCTGTGAATGGAAGAGGCGCGCTCCTTCTTCTGGCTCATCTGGTTCACCAAGCTGGAGCTTAATAGTAGTAACAGTTTCACTAGGTTTCGCATCAATGATCCGTCTTCCCCTTTCTGGTTTTGGCTCATATTCATAACCCAGATCCGATTCATAGGTTTTCACTTCGGCCACCAGCGATTGATTTAAGTGACAGTCATCAATGTTATGCCAAGGTCTCTTATGGAAATCGCACCAGTTCCTCGTATCTTTCTTTGTCTTACTAATGTCCTTCTTTGCTTGCGTCTTGGACTGGTTTTCCTGATACTGTCCATATTTTCTTTGTCCTTTGTTCTATGGGTTGGGGCCGCCCTTTCCTGGCTTTTGTTGTGAGGGATTCCCAGGCCCAAATTGTCGCGTCTTTTGTTTGAGCTTCTACTCGATTTTGATGGCATGTCGGTAGGCCACGCCCAAGGATGAGATGTCTATAAATTCCATTTTTGTCTGGATGTATCTATGCAGAGCACCCGATTTCTGCTCCGAATCTTTGATACCCAACTTGGTGCGCAAGGTATGGAAGATATTTGTAAAATTTGGCACTGCTTGGTCTCTTTCTTGCCGTAGTGTGGTCCATTTGGTATACAAGTCGTCATAACTTCCGACATGGTAGTATTGTTCCTTAATAGAATCCCTCAAGGATTATTAGGTGGCAGTGACTGTAAATAATGAGGGATCCTCTATTTCCTTTTGCTCACAGAAAGTTTTCTACCAATCTTTGACATGGGGAATGACTTTGAGGAGCACAAAAGTAATCTTTTCTCTATTCAAAAAGTTATGGACATAAAAATACCCTTATAGTAGATTCAACCACTTGTCTATAGCATCTGCGTCTATCTGACCTTCAAATATAGGAATATCGAAGTTTATTTGTACCTTGAAGGGGGCGGTGCCTCTACTCGAAGAAGATGTGTCGCCTGTTGGTAGCCGCAGAAGGATTCATGTGAAACTATCCATCATCTCGTTCCTCTGTTGCACGAGGGATTCCTCAATCAATAGTTTGAAAGGATCTCTTGTCATGTCATCTTTATTTTCTTCTGCCATGAGAGGTTGCTTGGGCATGCGAGATATTTTTTCCTCAGGAGAAACAAGCTCGAGGCCCAATTCTTTGTACTTCGACCTCGTTGGGGACATGCATTAAGACGATAAGGAGCAGACTGCTTTGATACCACTGATCTGGATTTTATGAGAAGAATGAAATAAATACAGATTATTAACAGGTGCTTAACAAAAAATAATAGGGATACAGTAAAATTGGTTTTCTATTCAATAAGGAAATAAGCTGAAACTGTAAAATGCAGTGGAAACCAACTTGCTGGAATGGTGGTGGCTTATCTCTGAGAAGAGATGTGTCAACTGCGCTCATTCGCAAGAAGATGATTACAATGAGGCTCCGAAGGTCATTTTACAATAAACAGGAATGCCAAAAACCCTAGACATCCAAAAACCTAACTGTTGGTCACTATAACTGCTTAATTGATTTCAAACAACCAAGTGAAACATAAATTATCAACCCAGGGAAGTCTTTTTATTTTAAAGATAACCACGCACTATATATGCTCAATTCCAAAAGCAAATTACATTTGTAGTAAAAGAAACTATACCAATCATACTTGCTGAAGTTCTGAATTAAATCACAGGAAATCAAACTCCTTATTGCAGATTTTAAAGATTAATCTAAGAATCCTGGATTACATTAAAATAATAATTGCAACAGGAAAGAACACTACTCTGCAATTAGAGGACATGACCCTTGCTCTCAAACAGAGACTTCAGTGCTGACACTCTATCATGAAAACAATAATGCAGAAAAAGATAACTCTACCTGACAGAGAACAAGGATATCTAGTTCCTTCCTTTCTAAGCAGGAACCTTGAACCCTATTTCTGTTTAGCACACTTGTGAAATTGAGACTACAGAGGACAGGATGGACTGATCCCTTCCTTTCTGAGCAGGGACCCTTAACCCAGTCTCTGGCTAGCACACTTGCAGCAGGGAATGAAATCTACAGAGGAAAGGATGTTCTGATTCCTTCCTGTCTGAGCAGGAACCCTTAACCCAATCTTTGGCTAACACACTTGCAGCAGTAAATGAAGTCTACAGAGGACAGGATGTTCTGGTTCCTTCC
>CBVK0100154718.1:0-27091 GCA_900067695.1 Picea abies
AGGCATGAGTAGGCCTGATGCCAGGTAAGCAGGGATGGTGCAATTTAGGGTTATAACAATAATTTTGGTCATCATGATGATGTGATGATGGTGGTGAACTCAGGCTCTTCATTAGAACTTTATCCTGAGAAAAGTTACCTTTATCTCTCTCCAGAAATCATAGTTTTGAGGAAGGTTCGCAGGCTGGCAATATATTTTCCTGCGAGAAAAAGATAAATTCTCGAATCTTCTAGAAGGATGAGATGGCATTTGAATGGTTATCTAAGTACTGGCTTTCCTGATATCTTGGGATCATTCCTATCCAAGTAACTAATTCATTCTCTTCTATATATTGAGGGGAATGCTCATGGAAAAGGTTAGAAGCAAACTAGTAAGAGAATTATTGGAGAATTAGTGGAAGATTGTGTGAAGGACTGATGCTACAACAGCTAAGGAACTCCAACAAAGTCATCAAAAGTGGTTGATCTTCTTCATACAAGGGAGCAAGTCTGTGTGTCAGAGCTAAGGTCCATCGAAAGGAGGTTTGCAACATCAAGGCTCAAGTTGTAATCTTTGCTTTCAATCAATATAACACAGTAATATGTCCCTTTCCCATAAAGCTAATGTCACTTTATTGTATAACTCCTTGATCATATACATAGATTAATTGTTGAATATATTGAGTTGTCTTCACTCCGATTGGTTTGTTTTGTTGTGGTCTAGATGACACAAGAGCATTGGAGCGAAGCTTGGAACAACAAAGACCCAAGGAAGTGATCATAAGGTATGTTCATGATTCTTGCCTCCTAGTTCATTCAATAGTCAAAATCTAGGGAAAGTGCATTATTCTATTTTGCTTTGTTCTAGATCCAGGTGGATCTAGGGAGATCGGTTTGTGTCCGCACTTACAGATTTATCCAATAACAAAATTGGGGACTCCACTGGGGATCGAACCCAGAATCTCCAGGATATCCTGATAGACCTGTGGCCATTATCTCTAGTTTTATTTTTCTCCTTCTTGTCACTCTCTGAGTCTTCAGGATATCTTGATAGACCTTCTGGGTCCAGAAGCCCTTGTCAATTTTTCTTTCATTTTCAAAATTTTTGTCATCTTCAAGAATTCTCGCACCGTGTTTAACTACAGCCTGCGAGAATAAATCAAGTTCGCACCCTGCTCATAGGTTTCGGAGCGAGTACGTCGTACCTTGCTAAAAGGTTGCCTGCGAGAATCATAGATTCTCGCACTGTGTAACACTGCTGGCCTGCGAGCAAGATTTTTGAAAATTTTGAAATTGAGTTTTGTTTTTTCTAACAGCTTAGATCAGTTGAATTACCTCTTTTGAGTTCATTGGATCATTGATTGATAGGTTTCTTGCTTTAGTTTGCATGCTTGAACAGTTTTAGGGTTTCAAGGTTTTTCTTGTCCTTTGTAGCTTGACTTTCGTTTCTTGACTTTTATTGGAAAATTCATTCTCTCTGACTTCAAGAGATGAGTGTGTCTGATTGGTTGAGAACCAGTGATTGGTTGAGAGTTAAGTGCTTGGTGTTTCTCATTTGCTTGTTGGTTTGAAAGAACATTTTTGTTTGCATTGAGAAGACTAATTGGTTTGCTTTTTGTTTTTTCTTTAATTAAAAGAGTTGATTGGGTTGTTACTGCTTGATTCTTTATGATTTGATTTTATGATTTCTCATTGATATAATGAGAATTCTTTTTGAAAAGTGAATAATAATCTTTTCTTTCAAAAACATTGTTTTTGTCTTTTATAAAACATTGAAAAAATCAAATTTTTGAGTTTATTGAAGTATTTGAAAAAGACACATAGAGAATAGTCCTTTGATAAATGATTGTTTACATTGACATTTGAACGGAAGTGGTGTATGACATTATAGTATAAGGTTGATTTGAAATTTTTTTTCTCTCCCATAAATAGGATTCATGGAATGAAAAGTGTTATATTTCATTATCATCCTTGGCTTTATTTGGGTCAGAGTCATACAATATGAGTTTCACTGCCATTACCTTTGAGTAAACAACAACTTTTAAAAACATTTCATAATATTAAAATTTATCTAGTAACTCTTTTCTAGGGCTCTTTTACACCAACATTTAGCTAGGCTAGTGCTTTGGAGTAGGAAGAGAGATACACTCTCCAAAAGCTCAAAACACACATTAGCATCTTGAGTTAGGGAGTGTTAAATTCCATTTGCAACATATTGTCCTGGGAAGCCCTTATAACACAAGGGTCAAGCACTAGGTCGCATTGGTGTTGGTAGAGTTACTAACCCTGCTTTGTTGACATCAGTGTAGAGATTGCAGATATTACGGGGATCACTCAGAGGTATACCCACAATGATGAGTGGAATCCTTTTGGGTTGATTTTGGGCTAGATACCCTGCCCTTGCATGTGGATCGGACTGACAACTGTTCCCCTAGGATTTACTATTGTTGGTGGTGACCTTAGTGGCCTTTCTCTCTAGGTTCTTACCCAAGGTGACTGTGAAGGGGAAAGTCTTCACGGTACCTGGAATCGACGTTGATCAAACTCACTCAGGCTCCTTGGAGGGTATACCCACGATTATGTGTGGGAGCTTGCACCAAGGTGTAAGTCCGTTAAGCAGGTAGTCAGCGTAACTTTTCCCCCCTAGCCCCACCCCTTCTCGTCTCGTTGTTGTGACGTTGGATTTCATCACCAACTAGTGGCCTTAGAATTAGAAGGCTTTGTTTTCTTGGTGATTGTGTCCTAGATTTTTGTTGACTAGCGCATGTTGTTTGTTTCTCGAAGTTGACCATAGGATTTTCTTCTCAGAGCTTGTTATTCATTTACAATTTCTCCCCCATGACATTCATGTAGAATGCAAGGTTTATGTCTAGATCATCTGGACGGTTCTCAACCTTTTCCTATCAGTACACCTGATGGCTCTCCTCATCAGATTGAAGTCCCAGTTGTTACTCCACCACACATGGAAACGAGTGATGTCCCAGTTGTCACCACACCATAGGTAGAACGTACTGATTCTCTAGAAGATTTTCAAATTACCAATACTAGAGAGGACTATCACATTTGTTGTGGTGAAGTACCTTTTTTGCGATTAAATCCTTCTGACAAAGTAGTTGTTACCTCTTCTGAATCAACTGTTGGGCCTTCTTCCAGTGTAGTAGGACAAGATCCTTTTTGGTCGGGTGATTTTCGACGAGTCCTTTTTGGTACTGAGTCACCTACAGTCTACGAAATCAACCCTCCAGTGTTTTCTGAGACAGAAACGACACCAGTGAATACCACTTATCAATTTGTTCTCCCTCCTGAGATGGTTCATCTTGCGAATACTACGAGTGTCCAAACCGAAATTACTGCAGCCACTCTTTCTCCTATCAATACCCAGCGAATGCCTGATGTCAAACTGACATTACCACTTGGTTACCATGCATTGAATGCTTTGTTGAATTCTTCCAATCCAACACCTCCGCAAACCCCAGCCGGTTCTCCAAGTGGTCCTCCTTTTCCTGGGCATCCTATTAACGGTTTTATCCCGACACTCCCACCTCTTCCTTTTGGAAATCCTAATCCTAGTGGCACTATCCCGACTGTTGCACCAAACTTGCAGATTCCTGTTGGTGGACAGGGTAGTACGGTTCTTTTTTCTTTTCCCAGACACAACACAATCACTACGTAACCTATGGTTGGCACACAACTTCCGGGCAAAATTATACCTACAATAGGGGGACCAACCTCACCTTTTGGACAAAATATACCTCCTGGCCCAGTATTGGAATCATCTTCTACAAAACTTTCCTCAAAATGTTGGGGGGCAGCAACCCGCCCCTACTATCGGCCAACCTTATCCAGGTATACCTAATCCTATTTGGGGTCAGGGTCAAACTACTCAACCTAAGGTCCCTACTCAAACTCAAGGTTACAATCCTTGGGGATACTATCCTATCCGACCACCACCGAGTCAGCCAGGGTCTTCCCTCTACGGACAGACTGCTTACGGACCTACTGGTTTGCTGACAGGGCTTCCACCCCAAATCCATCAGTACCCGCAAGTAAACCGACAATTACCTTTTCTTGCTACCCTGGATTTTCCAGATTTGTCTAGGATTCTAAACGATCCTATTCGTCACACCCCCCAATGGCCTGCTATTCCTACTAAGCTTCCATCGGACATTCCTAAATTCGATGGTAAGGCGGGAGAGGACCCAAATAATCATGTTATGAATTTTCACTTATGGTGTTTTTCCAACTCGCTGATGGATGACTCCATTCATCTATGTCTTTTTCAACGAACCCTTACTGGTTTTGCTGTGAAGTGGTATATTGAATTGCCACGAGGTTTCTTTTATGATTTCAACACCTTGGCTATGGATTTCCTTACACATTACCAGTTACCGATCCATTATGATACTAGAATTGAGATCTTGACTTCCTTCAAACAAACGAAAGGCACTCATATCTCGGATCATATCCACGAGTGGCGAAGGTGACGACGTCTTATTAAACTTGAACTCCTAAATCAGTTATTCACAGAATGGTTTACGAAATCCTTCGTGAATGAAATTGGTAAAGACATTGCCATGGGTGGTGTTGTTACAAAAGAGTAGGCTATCAGTCGTGCTCAATATCTTGATCTCATTTATTTGCAAATGGGAACACTTTATGATTTTCTACCTGAACTACCTCGTCCTAGTACTTCTAGCACTTCAACTGCTCTAGCTGCCTCACATGCAGCTGATGGTGTGATTGGTACTGCTCATGTCCACTCACATTCTGTTTCAAATACAACCCCTAAGTCCACCTCTTCTAATGTTGAAAATGCTTCGTCTCCTGCCACTTCCGATGGTAAAACTTCTGAGGTGAATGCTGTTCAGTCTACGTCGACTAGTAAGATTAAATCAAAGAAAGGGAGGGGCAAGAATAAGAAGAGTAAAAATAATAATCAAATAGAGAAAACTAAAACCCCACCTGTTGAAGATTGAGATAAGCGCAAGCCACGATATCCTTTCCTTATCTCTAGTGACGATCACTATACGAAGGATTGTCCACGACGCACTAAGGTTACTAAGTTCCTTCAAGGAACGCCGAAACCCTCTACGCCAGCAGTCTTGTCCCAACCCTTCCCGTCTCAACAACATGCCCAGTTGGTCATCCATGACCAACCGTCTACTTCTACGACATCATATGTTTTGATGTGTACTAGTGATTCTAAGGAAAATAACGTTGCACTCACGACTAGAGCCAAAGACTATACTCCATCTAAGGAGAAGGTTGATGATTTACCTCCTGATTTGATACAACCCTCTCCGCCGAATCCACCTACGAATGGTCCTCTTCATCTCGAATGACCTAGCCTTGATACAGTTCTGCGACCACCCCCGAAAGGTTTCGTTAATAAATCAGCCTTCAATCCTCATGCTCGCGAGGCCCATAACTATAGCATTGTCGAAGATCTGGCCCAAGCACCTTCAACGATGTCTGCCCTTGAAGTCCTTCAGTCTTGTCCTGCACAATGAAGGGCTCTGTTGAAAGATATAGGTGGAATTGATCCAACAGATATGAATTTGATAGTCTTTGACTTGGAAGATCACATTCCAAGGTTACCCCCTCAGCTCATGTTTCAGATACAAGTTGTTGTCGCCGACAAGAATATTTGTCGAACTGTTATCGATGAGCATGCCTCTATGTGTGTAATGTCTTTTGCTTGTTGGAAATCCATTGGCTCTCCGCCTTTAAATGAATCTCAAAATGCTTTGAAAGCCTTCAATGGCTCTGGTTTTAAGCCTTACAGTGTTCTTCCATCGTTGCCTGTTACTCTAGAAGGTAATACCATCCAAGTTGAAGTGGAAGTTTTTGATGCTCCCCTAGATTATAATCTTCTACTTGGTCGTAGTTGGATCGATTCTATGCATGCCATTGTGTCAACACTTTTCTGTCTCGTCCGATTTCATCATCAGGGAAAGGTTATTACGATTGATCAACTTGCCTTCTTTAATTTTGATACTCATACTGGCAATGTGCCGTTTATAGTTAAAACCACTCCAGGTTACGAGAATGTTGGTGTAGGCCTCTTAAAAGACTCTTCGTTAATGGGTACTTTCCCCATTCCACCACCACCAGATGTTCCAAACCCGTCAGTTGCTTCTATTAACATGATCTCTGTTGTACCTCATGAGCTTTTTGTGTCTTCCAATCCTTGGATAGTCCTTGACCCTGGAGATCACACTCATTTCGGCAACGTGATGTCATTAAGTCCAATTGAGTCAGCTTATCATACGATTCAATCGGAAACACCTTCTACACCATCTCTTGATGAGTTGTCTCCCGATTCTTTTCATGTCATATTTCCCACTGACAAGATGATCATGTCCGTCATGGAGGACACCCCTTGGGACGATGGGCATCATCGTTCCATACTGTTTCTGGAACAACACACTCTGGAGGCTTACCAATGGATTTCGACTCTGTCGACCATTGTTGTTATATCGACCATTCCCAGATCTACACATGATGTGTTTTCCAAAGGGAACCTCAGTAATATTTATCCCATGATTCCCGTTGATATATCAGTTAAACCAGGGATAGTTGAAAATGTTCACATTGGAGCTTCGTGTTCTCCCAATGAAATTGTCACCTATACATCTCTGTTTAAATAATTTCCTGACATCTTTGCCTAGAGCTATGAAGAGATTCCAGGTATCGACCCTGCAATTGTTGTGCATGAGATAAAGACATACCCCGGAGCTAAACTAGTCCAGCAACGCCTTCGTCCGGTCCATCCACGTAAAGTAGCAGCCATCAAGCTCGAAGTGGAAAAACTTCTCAAAGCCAGTTTTATTTATCTCGTGGCTCTGACAGAATGGGTTTCCAACCCTGTATCGATTGATAAGAAAGGTGGTAGTATACGTGTTTGTGTTGATTATCGGGATATTAACAAAGACTTTCCAAAAGACAACTTTCCAACCCCTTTCGTCGACCATATCATCGATGATTGTGCCAGCTGTGAAATCTTTTCTCTCATGGATGGTTTCTCTGGCTATAATTAGATTAACATCGCTCATGAGGACCAACATAAAACTGCTTTTATTTGTCCTTGGGGTACTTTCGCCTATAGGAAACTTCCCTTCAGTCATAAGAACGCGGGCGCAATGTTTCAATGTGCTATGTCTTATGCGTTTCACGATATAAAGCATATCGTTCAACCTTATTTGGACGATTTATCAGCTCATTCTTTACGTCGAGTCGATCACCCCACTCATCTCCGAGCAATTTTCGTTTGTTGTTGGTTCTATCGCATTCATTTAAATCCTCATAAATGTGTTTTTTGCGTAGAATCTGGCTGTCTTCTAGGTTTCATTGTTTCACATCAAGGGATCCAGCTAGATCCTCTTAAGGTTGAGGCGATTCTTAATCTCCCTCCTCCTTCTTCCCTACGCCAGTTACAAATTTTTCAGGGGAAAGAGAACTTTCTTCATCGTTTCATCCCTAATTATGCCGAGATTACTCGTGGTTTTACACGTCTACTAAAGAAAGGTTCATAGTTTGTCTGGGATACTATTGCTAACAGTTCTTTTGAGGCTTTGAATTTGTCCCTCAAGAAAGCTCCACTTCTCTTCCTTCCTAATTATAGTCATGATTACTTTCTTTATCTTGCTGCCTCGGAGTATACCAGCATGGTCCTCATTCAAGAGGATGATGCACATGAAGAACATGTTGTTTATTACTTGATTCGAAGTATCACATCAACTGAAATCAAGTATCAACATGTTGAAAAACTGGCCTTGGCTGTCGTTCAAGATGTTCAACGCTTTCGGCATTATATTCTCTCAAGGAAAACTACAGTGATTTCACAGTGAAATCCTATGAAACATATTTTGACACGTCAATTGCTAGGGGGAAAGTACTCCAAGTGGATTGTCATACTCCAGGAGTTTGACCTGGAATTCGATCATGCCATGTCTAAGAAATCCTTAGTTTTTGTTGAGTTAATATGCAATTTTCCTCACTCTGACACAGAAAATGTAGCAGTAGATTCATTACCTGATGAATCCCTTTTCCTTATCAGCACTGATGATATTTGGTATGGAGATATCATTATATACCTCCAAACCCAGACTTTTCGACCTGCTTTTTCTAGTACTGAACGAAGTCATGTTCATTATCAAGCTCGTCAGTACATTATCCTTGGGGATACTCTTTACCATCGAGGAATTGACTCTATTTTTTGACATTGTTTGACTTTTGACGAAGCCGAGAAAGCTCTAAATGACTGCCATTCTAGAGCATGTGGTGGTCATATGTCTGGGTATGCTACTTCCCAGAAGATCTTATGCGCGAGATATTTTTGGCCTTCCTTGTTCAATGACTGCATTACTATTGTTCAAAAGTGTCATGCCTGCCAAACCTACAATCAGAAAATTCGGTTGCATCCTGCTCCTCGTCATCCTGTGGTCTCAGTTGGTCCTTTTGCAAAATGGGGCATTGATTTCATGACATGTCACCCCCACTCGGTCGGGGGGCATGGTTACATCCTTGTAGTTGTTGATTACTTTACAAAACGGGTCGAGGCGATGCCAACATTCGATAATACTGGAAAAACTGCAGCGTTGTTTCTTTTTAACCATGACATATCTCGTTTCGGTGTTCCGCAAGCTATCATCACTGATAACGGTAGTCATTTTAGGAATTTTATGATGTCTGAACTTATGAAAAATTTGGGTCTTCGTCATGATAACTCAACACCCTATTATCCGCAAGCTAATGGCCAGGTTGAAGCAATCAACAAAGTTCTTATAACTATGCTTCGACGGATGATAGGAATTCATAAAACTAGTTGGCACACGATGTTGTTTTCGACATTGTGGGCATATCAGACATCAGTTAAATTCGCTACAGGATTTACGCCCTTTCGATTATTCTATGGCGTGGAAGCCATTCTTCTGATAGAATGTGAAATACCTTCTCTGAAGCTAGATGTTGAGCTCTTACCCAATACTTATGCTGAAGAAGAACGTCTGTTGTATCTGATGTGATTAGACGAGAATCGACGTGACACTACTCTAGTAATAGAAGCCCAGAAGAAACGTGTCAAGGCACAGTATGACAAGCATGTCAAGCCTCGTGTTTTCTCTGAGGGTGATCTTGTTCTTCTGTATGAACAGGATAAAGATGTCTTAGGAGCTCAGAAATTTGAACCAATGTGGCGTAGTCCTTATATTGTTCGCAGAGTTTTGGAAAAAGGAGCATATGAGCTGGTTGATTACGATGGTATACCTTTGAGTGAACCCGGAAATGGATTATAGTTGAAGAAGTACTATGCATAAGTCATTTGTGCACAAGTACTTGTATTTTATGTATCATACTTCGAGTGTGTTACTTTAGTTTGCTTTTGACGTTATCTGGTCTCTGCCCTTACGTGTCGTTGTGTTTTGATTGCCATATGTCGGAGTATTCACTACCTTATATTGGCTTCGTTGATGGTGCTAGTCGTAGTACTCAAAACTTAGCTTCAGCTACATGGACAATATATGCCCCAACAAACGAGCTTATATCTTTACGAGGTGTATGTCTCGGCCGAGCAACCAACAACATCGCAGAGTATAGCGCCATTATTGAATTATTGGTTGATGCTATCTCTCTCGAAATTCGTCATTTGGTTGTGCGACTTGACTCGCAGCTTGTAGTACTACAACTAAGTAATGTCTACTCTATTCGAAGTCCTACTTTGTTACAGGTATATTTGCAGATTTGCCTCTTGGAACAGTATTTTGATCACACTGAATATTAGCATATTCCTAGATGTCTTAATACATTAACAAATGCATTAGCTAATTATGTATTGGACAGACATTTGAACCATTTATAAATCAAACATATTACAATTCACACAATGTAAAGTAAACCGGTAGAAGCCGTCTGTATATATATAACGATCAAAAGAGTTTTTTTTTACAAAATGTTTGTCCGAAGACCAAAATATCAAAAGTTGAAGCTTGTAGCTTATACATAGTGATGTCATGGATGACGTTCACGGTAACACACAACTGCCCTAGCTACCCTGCCGAGCAGTCAACCCATAGCTGCTGATACCCCTACAGTGCAACGTTGATCACATCGTGGAACTTCTTCCAGAGGCATATATGGAATGTCTGTTGTAAGACCCTCTAAATTTTGTTCCACCACCTGGTAATCTTTGACATACTGTGGTACTACTGCTGCTCCTTCTCCTCTTCGCTAGATAGGAGAAGTGCCAGGAGGTCTATACGGTCCAACATCTGTGTTATCAACAAACGTTTGGTGTTAGTCTTCAAATAAATATATAAAACAAAAACATTTAAATATGATAAAAATTCAAAAAAATTTAAAAGAGAGAACTTGTGTACTTCTTACCGAGGTCTCCCCACTGAGCGTCCTTAGGCAGTGCTAGATCCGGATCTCCTCAAAAATCCAACCCAACATAGGCGTAGTCATCGACCATCAACATTTGATTTTGCAACCAGTCAAAGAAAATATCGTCATATTTGACGATTGGTCCTGCCACGTGCCTGGCCATAAGCCGACACCATCGCAACATCCTCGGATCCCTAGGACCCGAAAAGTTCCACTCAACCTGTAGTCTGAATACGGGGACTCTTTCAAGGAAGAAAGACACTAACAAAGATCCATATCCAAATTGTTTCAGTTCTCCCCGCCTACACTTAGTCAGTTGTCTTTTGATACTGCGCAATACTGCATCAACCCAGTTAAATACTCGGGGCTCAGTACACTCGATGGCATATTGGAAGTAGCTCTGTAATGCCATATGGGGAGCGGAAATTCCAGCCATCCGAGCAATCGTGAAGAGAATAATGCGGAGAGTCAAGTCAGTTACTCCCCAGATGGCCACTTTCCCTTTCTTTCATTCGGCCTCAGGTACACAGTATTGGTTACAATATTCACTCATTTTCAACCCACCACCTCTGCTGCAGGTCAGACTGACATGAGACCCGCGTCTGGATAATCCAGTCAAGAAGTATATGTCCTCTATGTCAATGGCTAATGTGTGAGCTCCTACATTGAAAACTTGTTGGTCTGGATCCCACATACGGACTAGATACTCCAGTAATCGGACTTGGGCTCTCATGCCCAGGATACGGAAGTATTTTAAGAGACCACAATCTCTTAATGAAGCTATGGTGGGAGGATGATTCTCAGCATTTACATTATCCTCCTCATGTTCTCGTTCCTACCACTCAAGAACCATGATTGTTGTTCAAATACCTGCACAAGGAACATAAAGGGAGGATTAATGATTTTATTCATGACATAAATCTTTTTCATTGGCTAAAATTTAAAAAAAAAATTGAGTTCTGCACTGCTCGCAGGTGCCTTATTATGCACAGTGCGAACACCTCGCAGGTGGCTCAAGGCCCACCTGCGAGAATGCCTCTACGCATATATGGTTCAAAATATAATTTAAAACAACAGTTTTAACCAATGGAATCAAAATTTTAAACCATGAAAAGATCAAGAATGAAGCATTTACCGTAATGTTGTTGACGGCTCGTAAAATGATCTCTCATAGCTCTCAAAAATCAACGCCAAATTTAGAGGGTAAAATGAGGGTTTTTGGAACTCAATAGTGAAAATGTGAAATGGTATGATAAATTTGGTTATTTACTCATTTAACTTACTTTTTTCTATGTCAATTTTGGGTTTTTATGTTTATCTATTGTTTAAACCTAATGACTAATATGAAAATGAGTGTAATGAATTGCAGGTGTGAAACATTGATGATTACAAAAAGGATATGGACATATTTTTCTCCGTTATGGTGTGATTTTGATTGTTTTTTTTTATGGTTTTTACATAAAACCTTGAGCGCCTTTTTGTCCGTTCTTGTGCTCGTGAAAAACATAAGAACGTGATTGAGCATAGTTTTATCACTTTTTCGGGCTCACTGAGGTTATACGAAAAAGGAACCCCCCTGGAGTTCTCTTTAAGCTCTTTTCAGACTCTCTAAATATGAAAAGATCACCGAGCGACCTTGCTATTTTCACGCTCGATAAAGTATTTGAAGTATGCGTTCGGTGAGCGATAATTTCTCTCTTTTTCGGTCTCATCCAGACTATGTTATGAAAAAGGAACTGAGAGAGTTCTCTTTTAATTGTTTTTCCAAACTCTATAATCTTGAAAAACCTTCGATTTTACTATCTCTGAAATCATTAAACAAACATTGACAGACCCGTGATGGGACCGAACCACTCCTTCTTAGGGTTCATTAAACATACTCTGAAGGACTCGTCCGAAGGATGAGCTTATATCAACAAACATATGTGATCCTCTTCAAGCTTGCGTAAAAATAAAGAGGTACTTGCCAGAAATGGTGGGGGAAAATTTGGGAAAGGGATATGTTTCATCTTTGTATTGATTGGCAGTAAGTGTCACTCTTGAACATGACACCCCCTATTCATCATTTGAAGTTGGTTTGGGAAATCCATCTATCTCTCTTTCGATTTATTACAAGGTCTTTCCATGTATCGTCTTTGATTCAATGTTGCCAAATCATTAGTCGTGTCGTTCATATGTTCAAGAGAAGTCCATATGAAACCTATATTGAGTCGGCCATCTGTAGTTATCCATTCTCTCTGTGTCGGCCTTCCCTGTGTCTAGTCCAATTGCCACATGCTCTGTTACACTTTCAAACTTTGTTACTCATTTCGTGTCATTGATGGGGGATACATCAAGGCCCTCCTGTGACGATTTTTATTCCGTCGACTTCAGCTCATTATCCGGAATCAAGACTTAGAAATTGTTTAGTACCTTGGAGCTTGCATGCCTCAATGGAAAGTTTCCTCACTTTTGATAGTGGTTTTACCTCATTGACCCCTGATCGAAAGATTCCGTCGGATGTTCGACATCAAATCATTTATTCACAATTGATGGATTGTACTATAGTGCCTTGGGAGTCATTGACATCAATGGTGATTTCCCTCGCACGTGTTAATGGTTACATCAATGAGCGGTAATCAAGTGGTTTCTTCCATGTTCGACTTCAAAACATGTAATCACATGGTTAGATTCATACTTTGGATGATGAGATTGAAGACCCTGCATTTTTATTTGTGATCCAGGTTGCATTGGAGTATGTATAATTTGTGACACATAGATCCACTATGTATGTTTCGTGGCTATGTCGTCTTTGTTGAAAATTTGTTGCATAGATCCACAGTGTATTCAAGTGGCTATGCTATATTGCGACGACATGGATCCATAGTGTAATTGGTGTGCATGACCTTTGTTTATGATGTCATCAGTTTATGATATGAGTATGGGAATGCCTACCTCAGAATTGGTATATGATATTCTGCAGATGCTTGGATGTTTGCAGGTTTTCGATTAGGTCTGCTCTTGGTTCTTGACACACACATGTAGCTTACAAAGTCTATCGAATGTCACTGGTTCCAATATCAGACTTTGGGGGGCATTCTGTTATCCATAATTTTGTTCTTCATGATGATGTGATGATGTTGGTGAACTCGGGCTCTTCATTAGAACTTTATCCTAAGAAAAGTTACCTTTATCTCTGCCCAGAAATCATAGTTTTGAGGAAGGTTCACAGGGTGGAAATATATTTGCCTACGAGAATGAATGATTCTCGCAGGCTGCCTTAAGCCACAGTGAGAGAATTTTTCACTGTGCCTAACTGTTAGGGTGCGAACTATTTCTAAACAAGGGAAAAAGATAAATTCTCGAATCTTCTAGAAGGGAATCTTCTAAAAGGATGAGATGGCATTCAAATGGTTATCTAAGTACTGGATTTCCTGATATCTTGGGATCATTCCTATCCAATTAACTAATTCATTCTCTTCTATATATTGAGGGGAATGCTCATGGAAAAGGTTAGAAGCAAACTAGTAAGAGAATTACTGGAGAATTGGTGGAAGATTGTGTGAAGGATTGATGCTACAACAACTAAGGAACTCCAACAAAGTCATCAAAAGTGGTTGATCCTCTTCATACAAGTGAGAAAGTGTGTGTGTCAGAGCTAAGGGCCATTGAAAGGAGGTTTGCAACATCAAGGATCAGGTTGTAATCTTTGCTTTCAATCAATATAATACAGTAATATGTCCCTTTCCCATAAAGCTAATGTCACTTTATTGTATAACTCCTTGATCATATACATAGATTAATTGTCGAATATATTGAGTTTTCTTCACTTCGATTGGTTTGTTTTGTTGTGGTCTGGATGACACAAGAGCATTGGAGAAAATCTTGGAACAACAAAGACCCAAGGAAGCAATCATAATGTATGTTCATGATTCTTGCCTCCTAGTTCATTCAATAGTTAAAATCTAGGGAAAGTGCATTATTCTGTTTTGCTTTGTTCTAGATCTAGGTGGATCTAGGGAGATCGGTTTGTGTCTGCACTTACAAATTTATCCAATGACACCATCTCAGTGCCAAAAAAATTTCATGATGGATGAGAACACTTAGTGCCAACCCTTTTTCATACTGAATGATTTCCACCTGTCTCAGTGCCAGCCCTTTTTCATGCTGGATGAGAACTCTCAGTGCCTAACCTTTTTCATGTTGGATGACACCACTCAGTACCAACCCTTTTTCATTTTGGATGAGTTACATCTATCTCAGTGCCAACCCCTTTTAATGTTACTCGTGAAATTTTCAGCCGTCAAAGTTTGTTTCAGTCGTCAAAGTTTCCCAGAATTCACTACTACCTATTATACCAGTGGAAAACCACCTATACCTGTTGTGGTAGTATCTCTGAGAGGGGTAGAACCCTCCCACAGGCCTGCCACCACCTTCCTTTGATAGGCCGAGCCTCCCATGGGTTTGTGGTTTCCTCCCTTAGCTGCCCAATTCCATGCCACAAATGTACAACCTCCTCTCATCAAACCAAGCCACCAGATGGTAGGACAAGTCTCTTCCTAGAGCATGAAAATCCTTTCTTCACTAGTTTGAGGCCCCTTTTATTTCTTGTGACTAGACTCCTAAGTGTTGGTTTCACTGCTCGACTCTCCTCACATAAAAACCTATCCAAAATAGAGAAAACAACATACATGTGCCTCATTCAGCCCCTCCCCATGAGTGGCCTGAGGTGACCAAGGATTCACACCATAATGAATTGTCATATTCATGTTCTCTCCTTTATATACATCTCTTAAGGATGAGTGAAAATCCATTAATTTATCTGAAAATCAAATTAGAATATTTTAATCACTCATGTGGGTGTGAAGCCCCAACATAAGCCCACAATTCCCATTAACAAACCCATAGATCCCCACACAAACCCACAGATACCCATACATGTGAGAATACTCCCAATGCTACCAAACAATCCACTCTCCCTCTTAGAGAGGGAAGTATTCTCACCCAATACTTCATCACCTGGAAGTATCTCTATCTCCCATGTTGGATGTGCTACAACAATTGCTCCTCAATCCACTTGATTGGATTCTCCCTTTGTTAATGAAACAAATCATGTTGTATAGCATGGTACCTTCTTGGAAACCATGCCTCTCCTAGAATCCTCTTGCTTGTGAGCATACTGCCTAGCCATCTCAACCCATAAATCCATATCAACAGGGTTCTCTCTTCTCATACTCACTGTGTTTCTCTCCTTTCCCAACCTGAGTCTTCAATCTCTTGTATCTTCTTCCACTCTGTAGTACCCCAAATTCGTATTCTTCTTCTAATATTCCATTTTTGTTTCTCTACATCCTCAATCCCTCCCTTCCTTATTCATTTATTTCTTCATTCCTTCCTACCTTCAGACCATCTCCTGGTCAACCCCCAATTCTTCTATGTACATGAAGCCCCTTAGAAATTAAATTCCATTGTTATCACACACTTGTCACACCAAAACATATTTATCCAAGTACCCAATGATTTCATAAACCTTCCATGTCAACCCTTAAATAAATATGTTTCTATGACACTATACGAATGGGCACAATCTACTGCAAATTCTGTGATATAACACATCAATATGTTATTTAACCAAAAATAAACTACATGATAAGTAGTATTACTTACATAATTCAATTTTCTTACCAACTTAGGGGTCTAGTTCCTTAGAGTTGCAACTCAATATCTTCCTATATTCTCTACTAACCTTTCTAACCATTCAACTAAAATAATAAAAAAATCACCAAAGAAAATATCATGCAGCTCTGTATACACATACCTTTGCAACCATTGTTTGTCACTCATCTGATAGTTTCTATTCTCTCTTCCAAAAATTCTCACTCATTCCCATCCATCCATTCGACGATCTCTTTTTTAGTCAACCTCCAAAACATTCCCTCAATCAAAGATTTTGGGTCCCGCCAATGGAACCATTTGTTGGTGTGCAGTTATAAGACCCTAGGTTCAAGTTAGTCAACCAACAAAACCCTTTAGATACCAGCCCTTTCGGCATCACCTACATGCAGGTGAAGTCTCACCCGAGGTATCTATTAGGGCTGCAGGAACCAATTTTCTGCAAGGATGAGGAGATGTGAGGCTATAGTTATGTCAATTACTTATGTACCCTATGTGCACTACTATGTATCTAATATCCTTTCAATAATTAATATACTCTATTAAGAAGCACCATGATAAAGCAGATTGTAACATAAACCATTCGCTGAAACATCCATTATTATTGCACATCAATCATATAGTAAATAGATCTATACTAATAATTCATAAAAAAAACATCCATGAGAATGTTGGACACACCTACCACACTTAGAGGGGGGGGTGAATGAGTGTGGGGCTCTTTTTCCCAAAACTTCCCTCTTTACATAAAACTCCTTGGTTAACATTCAACATTTATTCATTACCCATTGTTGTCATTTATAACCAATTAGATGTGAACATATAGCAACAACATATATCATCAATATGCAATCACCACAAGGAACACAAAGAACACAAGATGTATGTACAATTTTTCTTTTTATTATGGATAACAATTCGGGGTTTATCAACAACAACTGAATAGAGTACAACTCTACAAGAGCACCAACTCTATAATGCAAGACACAGCTTACACCCTCAAGACCAACTGAGATGAGGCAACAATCCTCAACATATATCAATATGTCAACAGGTATGTGACCTATCAGTAGTGCAACCTGCATGTGTACGTGCCTTGTCTCACTACAGCCCGCATGTGCATGTGGCCAGTGTATAATGCAACATGCATATTATTTTGAGAAACTAGGGTTTTTCTCTTCTTCACATGCTCAGATCCTCTACAACCTGCAATCATTTTCTCTTTTATCTTCCACTGTCCAAACTAACCCACAGTCAGTCACAACATTTCCAAGCTTTCCAATAGCTTGCTCATGCTCGACAATAGATCAATATGAATGTTATCTCAAAGATGTATAAGCATCTAGTATATCATAGCAATCATGTCACCACTGGATCACAAGAGTATCGATCACTCCATCAACCAAATCAACGAAACTGACCCACATCATAAAATCCATACCGAGAATTCCCTAAGCATTCCCATCACATCAAACAATAGTATTCATAAAGACAATAATGTAATCATACCAGTGTCTCAGTGATATATCTGAGGCCATAGAATGTAGATCTAGAACCTGCCTAATAATATAAGAGATCGACACTAGCTCAAACACAATTCCTCACCATTTTATCCACCATACGCTCCCTGTCTTCAGACAACCTACATATACCTTAATGTATACGCAACCTAAGCATAGACAACTCGCATATACCTCATAAACTAGGGTTTCTGAAGTTTCAAGAATTTTTCTGTCAAGATATCTGACATTGCTGAAACTTTGATGCATCCATGAGATCCTCTTCTCACTCTCTTTCTTAGAATAGATCTTCAATCATGCTGAAGAGATCCACACCAATAATTCTCAAGAAGCTCTCCATTAATACTCCAAAAGATATTCACAAGAAGCTCTCCATTGATCCACAAAAAGGATGATCTACACGAGAACATAGCTATCTTATTTATACTCTCATCCTCTAAGTCACTTAACCCATTTTTAGGTTACTTAACCCATTTCTAGGTCACTTAACCCATTTTCCTTATTTTAGGGTTAACCACTTGTTCTCCAATACTATATTATTTAAATATTCCTTCTTGATTTTGTCACTTCTCTTTATTATTTAAATAATACATCTTGATTTTGTCACTTTACTTTATCATTTAAATAATGATTTCTTTTTTTTCAAGAACTTTGATTTCTTTGACCTTGGGGGCTTCAAGCCTTCATATGGGGGTCCTCCAACTTCATAAGGCCATAATTCTCAAACCATGAGGAGTTATATGACATACCACATACCACCGGAAATGGCATGACAAGCACTATCCATATAGGATAGTTTTACCAACAAAGGCATTGATCTTCATCTTATTATTCCACATATAAGCATGGGTCCTCCAACCATTCTTCTAGGATAACTCAATTTGCAAAGCGTCTTCCCGTGAGGGCTTTCACCATAAGGGGAACACTTTGGAGTTCATCCATTTGTGCACCTTATCAATCATGATAAGACAATAATGAGTCATCTTTTCATTAAACAAACTATGCATCATCATGTATCAATGACAACTCATTGATCCATATTCATCTATGCATCATATCAATGATCCATATTTATCAATTGGTTTCCACTTTGAGATCTATCAGTCTCATCAAGGACAATACATATACATTGTTCATCAATATTCAATCAATCAATTACTTGACATCAATGACATATGATCCAACAATCTCCCAAATAATCAAACCATTGGCATCAATGACAACATGATCCAACAAAGAAACCACATAAAAGGACAAATTCAGAAACAGGATTTAACAGGGTTCACCCAATCCTTGGGATACGTTCACATCGATTCGATTCTATATTATTATTCATTAAATTATTCGAATCTTGTGCACTGCAGTTACAATATATACCTTATAGCATAACTTTCCATCCTACCTAGCTGCTCTATAGTGCTTAGGAGGAAGAATTATTCTGGCGATAGCAATTGGGTGTTATTGTAACTTTCATACTTCTGCAATATAATTTTTATTCTTCTCTTGTTCGTGTGTCGATGTGCTAGTGATCGTGTGGTTTGGATTTCGTAGCTCGGTGCCTTTTCTAAGGGGGTAGGTCCCCCTACTTAGTTGGGTACTTCCTGTATACTAAATAATAGGACGAGCATTTCATTTATGTTCATTTAAATTATGTAGTCATTTTGTCTTTCTATATTGTTTCAATTCTAGATTTCAGAGACAATTAATTGCAATTCAAGTGTGATTAATAATTATTTTCTTCGTTTTGTGAGTTCTACAACCATAAGCTGCAAAACAATGTTAATTCAATTTATGTAAATTTTTTATTGTAGAAATTTATGCAACTCACATTGTTGTTGCAACTTTCAGGTTGCATCTTTGTTGTTGCAACTTGCATTGCTGCAACTCTGCTTTTATTTTTACTTTATTCTTCTTTCTTTCATATTTATGATAGTTTTATTCTTCAACAATTTGGTATTGATACTTTATTTTCAATCATCATTGAACGTATGAACACACAATAGTTATAATAAGTCAAGATCATAATTTTACTTGAGCAAGTCACCATTAGATACTAGCATAACTTTACTTTCCACGAATCGGATTTCCTTTAGGACAATGTGATTTAATTTCTGCAAGTGTGATTTCCTTTACACAAGTGTGATTTACTTTACGTTAGAATTATTTTCTTTCCGTGGGTGTGATTTAATTTCTACAAAGTTTGATTTACTTTTCGGGAGAGAGATTTACTTTTTGCAAGTGTGATTTACTTTTCATACAAACATGATATTTATTTTCCTACAATTTTAGAAGTAGGATAACTTGGTGACTTAATTAAGTATCTTGAAATATCAACTTGTGACATTCGAAGTACTACAACCCCTTAGCATTTACAACACTACACTTTCATATATGATGCATGATATTTCGTAAGAAATATACGACCTTGGATGGATAATTAAATGTACAAATCTTCATTTGCTCAATAATTTAATTAGGAAATAATTGAAGAGTCTGTCACTAAGTCAACCAAACGAAAGCTAGAAATCTTCAATTCAAAAAATCTCTTGTCAACATTACTCTCACAAGAAAATTTTGTTGGATCATCTTCATATGGAAAATATCATCACCAAAAAACAAAGGAAGTCAATTTCCAAACCCAGATTGGATCAGAGAAGAAAAAATAGAGAAATAATGAGCATGTACCCAAAAGCTTGTTAATGGATAAAAAACCTGCTCTAATACAAATGATGTGGGAAATCCCACTCATACAATATTTCTAAAAGCAAAATGCAAAATACAAAATATCTCACTAAATTTTATTAATCCAAACACAAACTTGTATAGCTTTACCTAGTAAAAGAACTACCTCGATAAGCTAAGAGGCAAGATCCTAAGAATTAGTAATGAAAATACAATAATATATCTAGTTAGTGATAGGATCTCAACTAGTCACAAGAATATGAGACTAACTCAACTATTTCTTGAAAATATGAAACAAAAACGATTCATCACTCTCCAAACCACAATAATAATTTCTTGCCGAAACAAAAAGGACAAATACATGTGCTAAGGATAAGGACTTGAATCCCTATCACCAGGCATCTCATCTAGTCATCAAATAACCATCACACTATATTCCATTGTTGTACACAACACAAGGAATATTTTTCCCTTCTTTTCTTAATGTCCCATCTAGGATTCCAATGCTCCTAATTTAGGTATAAATAACCCAATATGTTGAATGCCTTTTGGAAATAACCTAGAAAATACTCTTCTAAATTGATCTTCAAAATTAAAGAATCCTATGGTATCATAGCCTAATTCCATCAAATGGCTAAGGAAAGTATATGGAGAAACATACGGACAACCAACTTATGGAAAAACCTAAGTACTTCCCTCTATTTAGTGGCTCATAAATACATCATAACATCGGAAAACCTCAAAAAATAGGATTCATAGGGAATTTCATCTGCCCATTATGTATCCAAGCTAAGGAGACCATGGAACACCTGTTCAACCAATTCCATTTCAGTTTGAATATATGGGATCAGGAATCTCAAGTGATGTGCACAATGGACCATCATAGAGACAATATTCCCAACACAATCTCTAGTTGGCATCTGTCGACCTACAAAAATGTCATCTTCAATACAATCTGACATATATTTCCAGGCTTCATTCTATGGCATATCTAGAAGGAGCACAATAGAATGATTTTTTATTCACTTTAAGCTCCTTGGATTTCTATTTGGCCCAAAATTAATCACAACATTGTGGAAACTATGAGAAAAAAGAAATGGTGGACTAGAGAAATGAAGTGTGGACTCAAACTCCCTGCTATCCTCTCCCAATGTGGCTTTGTGCTCTATGTTTTCATTGTCGAGGGTGTGGGAAAGAGGGCCTTCTTGCAAGACCTGTGGCTCCCATCGGAAAATTCCCATGCATTATTCAGATGTAAGTGATTAGAGTAGGACTAAGTCACAGAGGTAGGATGCTCCTTTTCCCCCTCATGAGACTCATGTGCACAATTCACCACAAGTTAATGAAGACTTGGACTTGTTTTCCGAGTCTAATCAACTGAGTGTGAGGGCCTCCCACTTCAAGGCAACACTTGATCGAATTCAAGGGTCCGTGCAGGTCAGGCTTCTTCCATTGAGGAAAACCCTCTTCTCCATGGAGGTATTTTACATCAGAAGAGTGATGCAAGAGCATCGTTCCAAGCCAGCTACATGCTAGCCAGCCAAGACATGAAAGCACGTGTTCAATGGAGAAGAGAAGGGCAACCCTCTCACTTTCAAATTTCAAATTTGTAAATTGTATTTAATGATTGTAAGGCCGAAGAGCCAAGCCATGCCTTTGAGTAGGCTGTAGTTAATGTCACCTTTAATGGTTGATGTGTTTATGGGGATCTAGATCTAATTCGGATTAGATGGTCCATTCATTGTAATTCATTGTAATTAATGAGAGTTGGTGAGAATGGAGGGAAGAGCTTGAGGAGCCCCCTTTTGTAAAAAGATATTCTTTTTGTTTTCATTAGACAGTAGAGAGGAAGAGAGTAGAAGTCAATAGACAATAGGAAAAAGAGAGGAGAGTCGAGACTCTGTTGCAATCCGAGATTGAACACATTGTAATCAGGCATTTCATATTAATACAAATAGAGTAGTTTTTCCTGCATATATGTGTTTTTAGGTCTTTATGTGTTCATTCATGCTGTAGATGTATGTTAAGTTCCATCTGTAGGAGATATATAGATTCCCTATCTGTTGATTTATTTGATTCCAGGTCTGGTTCTTTGAGGCTTCATGCCATAGGTTGCATGACAGAACATTGGTGGTTCTATAAGCCAGTGCAAGGAGTGCACTTATGAATTCTACGGAGTTCAGACAGAGACATGCTAGGAGGGTGCACTAGCTGGAGTCATTGACTCAAGGAGGAAGCCTCAAGGTTGTTGAATACCTTGGAGGTAAGACTGTGCAGAGGAAGGCATAGAGAAGACAAAATGTCTATAGGTTCTGTAGAGCTCTACCAGGAAGGCATCGAGAGAGTGGAAGGAGTGCACAGGAGGAGCTCTATTTCGAGTTCAGGGAAGGAAGAATATATGAAGTTCTGTGAAGCTATACCAAGAGGGCATTGAGCAAGTGCATAGAGTGCACATAAGAACTCTATTTTGAGTTCAGTGAGAAGACAGAGTCACTGAGGACTCTAGAGAACTCTGTAGGTCGGCATCGAGTTGGTGAAAGTGTGCACAGAAGGAACTTTTGTTTGAGTTTAGAGAGGAGAGAAGTGTCAAGGAGTGACATTCACAGGGTTACTGAATACCCTGCAGGCTCTGCAAGGTGTGCATTGAGCAGAGGAACGCCAGGTGGGCGTAGAGATTTTTCTTTCCAAGAGAACTTCTCGAATATGAGTTTAGCAAAAAACTCAGCAACACAAGGAGTGTGCGAATAACAACTTGTCTGAATTTCTTAATCTCAGAAGGAATAGTGCAAGGAGTGCGCTCAGAGTGAACTTGTCTCAAGCTCAAAAGATCAGGAGGAACAATGCCTTTGCGTACAGAGCAATAGTCGAGAGGAACACGAAGTTGAGGAACCCTTTGAGGTTTCACAATTGACACAACTCAGGAGGGACAACGTCTTTAGAATACAGGAGGGAACAGAGGATACAGGCTTCACAACAAAAGAAAAGGCCAAGGCTTTAGAAACTTTGGAAATCTTCCAAGGGGAAGGAAGAAGCGTGAGCTCAGAAGAGAACAATGGCCGTTGATTCAGGCACTGGAGAATAGATCTGGACCGTTGAGTTTTGTGTCTAGGCAGTAGGAGGAGAGAGCACAGAAGAACAAATCTGGGCCATCAGATCTAGCGCAGGGAGCCGATAGTCATCGAATCTAGGAGAAGGTGCATGAGGTTTAACCATCGTATATGCAAAGGAGAGGACTCGTCAAAGTCCCAAAAAGATCAAGACCATCCATCATCAGAGGACATGTGGCAGAGATCTATAAGCCCATCGTTGTTTCAGATACCAGGAGTTTGAGGAGGAAGAGTCCTGAGATAGGAAGTCCCAACTCCAAAAATCCTGAAAGCATCAGGACCATTCATCGCAGGAGGATACATGCACTACTGCATTTGGGTCAAATTCCAACGGTGCGTTCGAATCAATTGCCACTTTATATTGTCGGAAGATCGACAAACCTCGGACCCCCTCAAACGTCATTTCACATGACATCGTTTTTCCGACAACCTAATTTTCGTCTCTCTTGTGACGTTTCAAATGTGGCAAGAGAGACGTTGCAAACATGGCAAGACCGATGTTGCAAACGTCTCAAGAGAGACGTTTCAAACATGGCAAAAGAGACGTTGCAAACGTGGCAAGACCGACGTTTCAAATGTCACAAGAGAGACGTTGCAAACGTGGCAAGACCGACGTTTCAAACGTCACAAGAGAGACGTTGCAAACGTGGCAAGAGCGACGTTGCAAACGTAGCAAGACCGACGTTTCAAACATGGCAAGTGAGACGTTGAAAACGTGGCAAGTGAGACGTTTCAGAGGTGGAAAGACCGACATTTCAAATGTGGCAAGTGAGACATTTTAGACGTGGCAAGAGAGACGTTCGGAAGGTGGCAAGACCGACGGGAGGAGGTATTAGCTCCGACATAGTTGCTATGGGAGCAACACTCTTGAACGTCGTAAGAATGACATCCATCAAGTGGCAACAACGATGGCTAGGAGTTACTAGCTCCGATGTGGTTGCTATGGGAGCGACAATCTTGGAGGTGGAAAGAAAGATGTCTCGGATGTGGCAATAGCGACAGGAAGAGAGTGAAAGACGTCACAATTGCCACATTTGTGTAGGTATTTAAAAAAAAAATACAATATCAATATCAAGACCTAATAGTCATTCCAAGCCCAAAGGAGGAGTAAGTCATATAGGTGTTAGCTAGTGACAGCATACATGTAAATTTCTTCCTCCATTAACATTTTCTTCAAAATTAAATTTACGACAACGAAAAGACAAAACTTATTTGCAACCTTCAGTGCACACTTTAGCTTCAGTCACTTCAACATCCATGCTATCTCGCTTTTCACTCTCAAGCCAAGTGGGAGATTGCATCTCCATTTCATTTAAGTTCAAATCTTCATCATCATTTATGACAACAATCTATTCATAAGGATGGTCTTTGAATTCATCCAAATGATGCAGAACAGGAGGCACACATTCACTCAACAATTCTGATACATATTTTGAGCAATCTACATCATTGACAGATTGTTGTTCATTGTTGATGAATAGACAAACATCTTCTTCTTGAAGCTATGCTTCATCTTGTTCTTAAAGCTTTGATTCACCTTCAACATTTTGCCCAGGTAGTACCTGAGAACAAGTCATAATCATAACATCTTCTGCCTACACACTATGAACTCTAATGTAGCAGTGAGAGAAACCCATAGAAGAGCTATGAGACTACATTAAATAGATGAATGTCGACACCCAAGCTCTAGCCAATCCCTCTGGATTAAGTGGTCGGGTTGAACAAGATACGGGTAGAAAATTACCATTTAGAAACTATGCATGAATCTATGTTGGCAAAGAAGACAACCCTATGAGAGTTTTTCTCCTCTATATAGTATAGAGCCTGCCTATTTAGAATTACAACAACTGGAGTTATTTATGGATTCAAAATGGTCAGTCATTTGAATATGTAGGATCTTACTCCTAGCAGTGTGCAAGCCTAGGCCTCCATCATAGGGGCCTCTATTTTGTTAAGTGGCATAAGGAAATGGAGACCATTAGATAGTTCTAAGTTCATGCATTGGATTTGGTAAGTGCATAGTCTAGTTGTGGATTTGCATGATTTTAAAGGACATTAATTCCCTAAGCATAATTGTGATATGATCGAGATATGAAGCCCAAATGCAATCATCATGCATCATATGGATGCACAAAACAAATCCTCTTAATCCTCTCTTATATAGTGTCCACAAAAATGTTTGGTTCTGACATTTGTGTATAAAGCTTTCTATTGTTATTTCTAATATTTTTGAATTCTCCCAATAAAACAAGAGTAACATTAGCTCTACCACCCTATAGTGTAGTGTAAAAGTCAAAAAGCCACACCCACACAAATAATGAATTAGTTTTATTCGCTATGAAATCCGTTTGATAAGCTGGCATAATTCAGGTTCTTAGGATCTACGTTTGATGTATTTAAAAAAAATTAAAACCCTTTCCTTCACAATTTATACTCGTAAGACAAAACGTTGACTAATCTTAACCTTTCCCAATTCTAGGTTCCACAGTTGATTTATTTTGATTTGTGTTCCTCGAATAAAGCTTTGTTTCATCTCAAATAATAATGCTTCAAATCAAGGTTTATCTTAATACAAGTTTGATTTATCTTAATATAAAATAGAAACTTTTTCCTTCACATAGTTCATTCAGAATCAAGACTGAGTGTAAATTTTTCTTGCATAATTCATGCTTTTTAGTCAGCACTTACTTTATATCAGTACTATAAAATAAAATCTTTAATTCATGCTTCAGATAAAGGTTAAAATTATCTTAACAAGGGAGGGACATCATAGTAAACCAAATATCTAAACTCTGAGGCTACATCTATCACCTAAGATAGATGTGGACACTGTTTGATTGCCCTACCATCTCTCACAAAAAAACCAAACCCTACTTTTAGGGTCCATCACCCATTGTTATTGTTAAGTTTGTTCACTAGAATTCCCACCTGCCTTTTCACCTTAAAATTCCCACCTTCAAAAAACAGATCCACAACCCCACACAAGACAATTTGGGCCATCCTTTTCACATAAGTCAATTGTCCAAATTCAACATCAACTTTAGAATGTCCTGAAAGGAAGAGAAATGTAAAACTGCACAATTGATATTCTTGTTCTGGTCTACTAAACAATTGGATACAATCGTTAATGTTCACATCCACATAGCTATTGGCTACCATTATATGCAACTAATGGAAACAAACAAAATCATGATTTTTTTATTTTCTTATTATGCTTGTTAATGCACATCAAAATCAAAATCTTTCACCTTCTTTGAACCTAAACCAGACGCGAAATCCACATTGTATGAACCCCAAATAAGTATACACAAATTACAACAACATATTAATAATTTTATTAGACGTCCAGCCAAAATATTCAAACTTATCCAAAGGTCCTTGAATTTGCGAGCCTAGACATATCATTAATATAGTTTACATAGGCCGTGGGAGGTTAAACCAATACGAACATCAACGAGTAGTCTTGAAATCCTTACCCTGTTAGTTGAGATCAGATTTCTTCTATCTGATACAACAGTGCATAATGTTGTGGTGTTGTAGACATCAATCTAACTCACTGGCATTTATGTTTAATTACAAAGTAATGTTACTGAAGAGTAGAAAATGGTCTAATTACAAAGCATGTGTAAATCTTGAAGATCGATGTAACCAATGACAGGAAATCTTTCAGGGTTTCACTCATTGGTTTTGGAAAGTTGGCAATGCACTAAGATACAAAGATCAATGGGAAGGATAACAAATAGGTTGCATTTCAAGTGAGATCGGAAGA
>CBVK0100154719.1:0-27090 GCA_900067695.1 Picea abies
ATGTTCAGAAGGAGGATTGGGGGTGTTGTTGTTATTTTTGTTGTGGAAGACGACCTTGGAGAGCATGCTAAGAAAAAACTCTTTTCACACAAGAAATTTTTTTTTCGCTTCTCGATGACAAGAAGGGTTAGATCTCGGTTAGTTTACCTGGAAGATGCACCTTTTCCTATCTATTTCTGATTTTCCGAGATTGCACAGGGCACGGGGCAAAGAGCATACACAGATCTAAAAGAATAGCAACCCGAAAACAAATAATATCAAACCGAAATAAAACCTAAATAAATCTTTGCATAAATATAAAAAAATATGTATTCAGGCTTTATACCTCCAGATCTGACTGTAATGGTTGTATCTTGGGAAAACAGAAACCTTTTCGAGTGAAACGAAAAATGTTCCTGACTGAAACGAGTGCTCCGAACATAATGGAATAGTCCTCTTAGCCCATAAATGTATGGAAATGACTGAAAATGGAGATGAGGCAACTCAACTTCATGATCTCGATCTACAACAAGAGCGGGGCTTCAAACAGGCTCTGATACCATGTTTGACAACACATGTATTCCAGCATAGGATGAACACCTTCAGTAACCACTCACATAACCATATCAAAGATCAACACACTGATGTTTTCAAGTGGTAAAACCCCTATGGGGAAACATCCAAGGTCCCAGCCAACGCGTCCACTTGGAGCAGTTTATTAATGCAAAAGAAAAAGATTACAGAGAGATTTTACAATAGAGTTTCTCACAATCGATCATCGATAAATGACCCTCCATGCTCTTTAAATAGAGATCATGGACCAATTGGGTGTTAAACCACAGATCAATGGCTGCTAAGAACGAGGATAGTATGAATCGTCGGATCACTCTATGTCGGGAACATATCGTGACCGTCAGACTTCGTAACTACAAATGCATACTAAAGAAACACACTTTTACCTAACGACACATTAGACCAAGTAGATATTAACTAATTACTAAGTGTCTAAATATCCTAACACATCTCTGTCACTTGGAGCATCATATTCAATTTTTCAAACATGCTTGCAACATCTACATTCAACTGAATATCGTCTGCAGGAGTTGGCTTAGGAAGAAACTCATGTACCAGAGGTAAAGGTGGTGGTGCCACCTTCTCTGTTGATGAAAGAGGAGTGTCATGTTGAGATGGAGGGGTTGAAGCTTTATTCTTTTTGGTGTAGGTTAGATATTCCCTCATCCTTAATTCCTTCTTCTGATCATTTGTTAATTGATTCAAGGCCCGAAGTGTCCCTCTCTTTCTCCTCGTCTTTTGGCTTCATTTATATGTTCTTTCATGACTTGTTCCTCCTGGAACATGCAGATCATATCCATGAAATTCATACCATCGAGAGAATCTTCATCTCGTCGGGGGCATTCATCTTCTCTATGAGGTTCTTGGCATGGAAGGCACCAAGCTACTATGTCAACCGTCCCGACTGGTTTCAAACTAACTAGGGCCTTTGCCTCTTATTGAGGCCTTTGTTTCCAACCTGTGGCATCTCTTTGTTGTCTGGAAAACTAATGTCTGGGAGCAGACTAATTCCTCTCTACAGTAGTCAAATGATCCATAATCTGATTCTGCACATGGGTGAACTAAGTACTCATCTAATCTATCTATTGAGTCAAGAGGGAAATCATATTAGGAGCATTATTGTTGGAAATCTTAGTCTTTGCTTCTGCCTTGGCAGAGGGTATTGAAAATGTTCTACCTTTGAATCAAGGAGATTCTCTTCAATGTCAGCACTGTACTCCTTGGCTTGTGCCAACGATGTGGGCTTCTTGTCTTTTAGTATGAAAAAAAATTTCCCTTCAAAAGCATTCATGTAAAGGAGATGAACCGATGATGTCGTAGGACATAACTCTGTTGGAATTTGGTTGTATAACCTATCAAATCTAGTATTGAATTCCTTCACTGTCTCATTCTCCCTTTTCTTTATCTGATTGAATTGAGCTCCAACCATTCCACTGTCTGTCTTTGTTGACCATCTACTCTTAAATAAGTTGGAAAAAGCTTCATAGGATGCGAGATGATTGTCAGGGAGGCCTCTGAACCAATCAAGAGCTTCTTCAGTCAATGATCAAGAAAATAGCCTCATGGTTACATCCTCATGTTCGATCCCTGCATTGTCAATGTCTTGGCCCATGACACAAAGATGATATTCAATGAACACTATGTTGTTTCCCAGGAACTTTGGTAACCACTTGTTAGACTATTTTGGCATTGCATTGGAGTATCCTTGGATAATGGACATGTTAAGGGGTTTATCAAGGTCCTTTTCCCAAGGGAAAACCATTGGAGCAAGGGGAAGGTTACCGTGGAAAAGGATTTTGACAGTGGGAAGCTTGAGAGGAGGCCTTCTTTGGTAGACCTTAGAAGGATTGAACCTTCCAGGGGGAAAAGGCTTGGAAGAGGAAGCGTTCTCAGGGGGTGGAGTCACCGGATGAGCTTCAAGAGGAGATCATAAGAAATGTGGAAATGGAACGTCCCTTTGGTGGAGTCACTAGGCAAGCTAAGGGATAAAGGCTTCAGGATAGCTTGCCAAAGTGTGGTTATTGTTTCGAAGAGGATTCAAAATCCTCCCTGATAACGATGCCAAAATGTTATTGCACAAGTTGTAGGTTGGGAAATGCCCGACCCAACCACCAAATGGTGACAAATAGGATAGAACCTATCCACTGTCACCCTAGGTAGGTGTTCCTGTCACTTTAGAGGTGAGGTAGTCACCTCAAGGGGGCAGTTACATTATTTCAACAGTAGGTTGGGAAATGGCCGACCCAACCACCAAATGGTGACAAATAGGATAGAACCTATCCACTGTAACCCTAGGTAGGTGTTCCTGTCACTTTAGAGGTGAGGTAGTCACCTCAAGGGGGGAATCCCAGTGACCCTAGGGAGGTTTAAGACAAAAAGTGATAGGTACGAGTGGATGTCCCTAGAGGTCAATTCTATATGATAGGAAGATCTTGGAAAGGGGTCTTGGAAAGTTTCAAGGGTTTCCAAATGAGTTAAGTAACCCGTTGAGAGTGAAGAACCTGCTCGAGACACAATAAAAGCCAAGGATACTTGCAATATGTTAGTTGGACAAGCAAGTGAAGCTCGCTATCCCTAATTGCAGAAAAAGTAAATGATATATATCAACTCAATAAAGATAGCAAAGGCTGCAATATAAGTGATAAGCATATGATAAAATAAACAAGAGGGAAACTAGTGAAAGCTAGCTCAAATCATCAATAATTAAACAATAACTTTAGCACAAAAAATCAAGGCTGAAACAAAAGGTTGCTGCAGTGATATTAACAGCCTTATGGATATAGAAAACCAAGCTTGAAAACAAAAAAATCAGCCACTAGAAACCACTTCTAACTAGCCCAATAGTTGCGCTAGGTTTAGTAGAGAGTTAGGGCAAAGCTAGGGCTAAATCCTAGGGTTAGTTTAGGAGTTATTAAGCATTAGAGGGTTAGTTTTCTGTAGACCTATTGGGTGTAGGTTAGTTTTGTAACAAAAACAAGAATTTTTGGTTGAAAGGGGATGCCTGAATGAGGCAAGGGAGCCAAAGGCTCAAGGAACACTTTCCTAAAGAAACAACTTTAAAACTTGAAAATTTCACGTTTACCAAGGAAACAATTTTTTTCTCCAATGCATCAAGTAATGGCTAGTGCCTTTAATATTTAGGTTAATGGAATCAAGCAAAGAAATAGCTAGAGGTACTGCTTCCTTGGGGGTGTAAATCTTCTTACTCCCTAAGGAAAGTATCTCTAGCTAGAGTTTAGGCTAAGAGGGTGTATGCCCTTATACTTCTCTTAGCAAACCCTTGTTAAACTAATAAAATGTAAGCATAAAATGATGGAGACTAAGGTGAGGGTGTATGCCCTGATACTTCCCACCTCGCTTTAGAAAATAGCCTTGACTTGAATAACAAATGATAACACAATGTAAACAATCCTTACCAATTCAAGGAAAAAACTAAGACAAACCACCACAATATCTAGAGAAAATCCTTCCAAGACTAGCGCATCACTTCCATGAACCAATAACCAAAGAGATAGCCATAAACAAGAGCATAAGAGAGAGAACTAGCCAAAGAGAGCGAAAATTTCGGTCCAATACTTCTCACAGTGGGAGAGTTATCTTATGAAATGAGATCTTATGATCTCTATTTATACAAAATGTCACCAAAATAGTTTGTCCACATAATTTTAGGGTAAACCACTACCTCAAGCCCCTCAAGCATGATGTTAAGCCTCCAAAAGATGACGCTTTGCCTCTCCTAGGAAAAACGTCTGGCATGTGAGGGCTAGGTCATGTGTCTCAAGTCATCTTCTAGGCCTCCAAAGTTACATCTTTCTCATCTATCATGTGGGCCCTTGGCATCCAACCTGTGGGCTTCAATCCCCATGGAAGCCCAAGCTAGGCTTGTTCCTCCAAAACTGTCCACCAACTAGGTCTTTCAAAGACAAATAAGCATGCCCTCCAAGGATCTCAAGTCAAAATATCATGATGAGTAAATCAAATAAATAAATGAGCCACCTAAGCATGTGCATAAAATATTACCCTATCAAACAAGTAAGTGCTCAAAGACATTTGCGACTTCCCAAGCTTGGATATGGGAGGGTTGACGAGGTGTCTATTGGGAAGATCTTCCCTAGGTCAAGGAGTGTCTCCCAGGTGATCCATCTCTAATCCATGTAAAGTATATGAAGTGGTTAAGGATCAAGACTCAATGGGCATGGGGTTCATGATATACAAGGAGTTGTAGTGTCTCATTCATGGGTGCTTTTGTAGAGGGCGTGTGGCACCTTTGTTTGCAATGCAATTTTTCCAAGCCGATCATTTTGCCATTATTTTTTTCTTGCATGTTTTAAGGATGAGATGAATGCCATTGTCTTGGCATGGTGTCTAGATGATGTTAGTGTCACTCATGAGTACTTTGTGGAAATGAGAAGGATGGAAAGTGATGAGACCCCCTTTCTCTCAGCTGTGAAACTAAGAGCCACTACCCCAGCTTGGTGGCCAGATGATGGTAGTGTCATACCGCTAGATACCCATGATCATGATAGGCTAGCTCGTGATGAGACATCATATCCTCCAACTAACCCCCTAAGCATTCTATCATTTTACTTCTTGTGGGTCCCCCTTTTCTTATAGATAAGCGTTTCATTGCTTTCTTGGGGATCCCTGGGCAAAGCATCTGGAAGGTTTATACATAGGTTTTTATCTTTTACCAAACAACAATCCCTCTAGGCATTCAACCCCTTCTTCCCATAGAATTAGGGACAACCCCTTCTTGGGTCTATACACCCTAAAATCTCAAGAGATGAGGAAATGGGTGGTTTATGTGATGAAAAGTGGTAAGTATGGTTGGGAAGGGTACGATGGATCTTCAAGGGAGTTTCTAGTAGAAAAACCATTCCAAAATAAGACCACTTACTAGGGAACAATCTCAACCACCAAGGTGAAGCAGGGCAAAAGGCATAATGTCCAAGCATATGTCAAGAAATCTAAAGCAATCTAATATACACCATAATCGAATGGCTCAAATATTGAAACAACACTCACCATAATACCTGACTTGTACCTCATAGAGAAAGGCCCAATGCCTCTTGAAAGCCAGCCGGTGTGGTGGATTCCATCTGAAAATCTATGACCTATGTGCTGATGAGAAGGGTTTCCATCTGTGCAAGTGGATATTGTTGGTCATGTAGTCTCTCGATACTCCATATTTGCAACTCGAGGGCCTCGAGACATAATATCCTTAGTCATCCCACAAAATGGGGATAACATGCATGTTTTTAAAAACTATTTTGATCTAAAATACCCCTTTTGGGACAACAAGTTTTTGGGAGACCTAATGGATGAATTTCACAAACAAATTTCCATGGTGTAGTATCCTATGAATCTAGTTTATAATCCAAGTGGAATCACTCAATTTCGATATCATATGATAAACTTATACCTAAAATACTAACTACTTGTCCTAAATTTGCATTGCTCAAACTATGTTTCCTAGTTTGTTCATTGGAATATTTGACCCATTAGTTCTTCTTGTTTTCAAAACCTATTTCTAATGGAGCTATCTACATGAATATAATTTCATATCCAATTGGAATTATTTCGATCTGTCATAAACGAAAAAGTTACATCCAAAACCATGACTGTTGGTCCAGGCTACAAATTAAAAATAACTTTGACATACAAGATGTTCCTCGGTCTGTTTGAAATCTAATTTTAAGAAATTTTCAAAACCTGTTTTGACAAAGGATTGTAGATTTTAACCTTGTACAATATTTACTGCAAACATATTTTCAGTAAAAGAACATAAAATATACAATGGCAAATACAAACATTACACAGAGATTTTTCCTGTGGAAACCCAAACCGGGAAAACCAACATATTCTATATTCATTCATAGTGATACATTGTTTACAATACAATATACATATAGGAGCCAATGACATCCAAAATCCTAACCCAATGACTTGTATTAGTCAGAAAACCTAATTCCTTAACCAGAAATAAAAAACCATCGGTAAAAAAAACATGTGCCGAAAAACCGCCCAAAAATGCGACACGTTTCTCGAGGCAAATTTTTTTTCTTGGGGGCGCTGCCCCCAAACCCCTACACCCCCCCTACGTGCTCGGTGCAACACAGACACTACTACTTGTGCAAAGAATATAACACATACCCAACAAGGATATCCCTATGAATCTAATTTATTCTAGCTTTGGAATCACTTCAATCAAACATCAGACAAAGAAGTTATCAACAAAACATTGTTGGGTAGTTTGAGGTGGCCACCACTCCTCAATAGGTAAAAAGTGAATTTCTTTGTTCAATCATTCTTTGGATTTGATTTGTATGCACTATTTGTCAATTTTTGAATATTTCATGGGTGAGGAGAGCTTGATAACCTCTCTTCTCTCACGATATCATGTTTTATTGAAGGGAAGTGCTAATTTTTTGTAGGTCCCAGGAGGATCAAGAAGGTCAACCCATGCACAAGTGATTCTTGAAGACAAAATTTTATGAAATCCAATAGGGAGATATTGAGTCCTTGCATGTGCCATGATTTGAAGCTTAAATTTCTAGGAGCTTGTTACAAGGTTGCTACTCAAGTAGTGTTGCAGCGTAGTTGCTGCAACTCCCACGTAATTGTTGCAACACCTTACAACTATTGTTGCAACTCGCCAGGGAACTATACTGCACTGCAAATCCTTATAATAATTGTTGCACCACATTTACTACAACATCCTTGTTGCAACGCTTGAAGTTGCAACACTTCACAGAAGCCGCGACACGTTACATTTGTTGTTACACCATATTTGCTACTCATGTGTTGTTACTCTTGTCTTATTAGTGGATCAAGAATAAGATAAATGAAGAATTGATTTGAAAAATAAGTGAAGACTAATGTTCTAAAAATCAAGTTCCACTACCCTTGCTACACACGAAGCCTTTTTTCTCATTCATCAGTACCACGGTATGCCCATGCATTTATTCCTCCTAATTCGAAATAATTGCACGTTGAAGTCGATGAAGTCCCTTTGATTATGTGGTTGCCCTCAAAGTTTGATATTTTTCTTATAATATCTCTTGGATAACCACTACTATGAAGTCTTAACTTTAGCCTCGTCACTTCCTACTTCCTTCTCTGACCATCCCTAACCCATGCAATAAAGTGACTTGACTCATTTACAATGTCAAGTCACCTTGATATCCCATTCTCTTCCTTAATAAATTTGACAGTGAAAACTTGTCTTGGGTGCCATCAGACCTTAGAATGCTTGAAAACGAGTTTGTTGGCGGGCATTATGGAGAATAAAAAATAATAAAAATATAAATTTCTGACTATGAAAACCCCCTGGGCACATCTAGACATATCTTGTTTACCAGCATGCCGGTGGACAAGGTTTGCAAAGAAAATAAGAAATAAACAATTCCATCAAGGTTTCTCTCTAAATAAAGATCTCCAAGTTTTGTTGATCTATCAAAAGGTTATTCCAAATCTCTGTCTACAACTCAAAGTTTCAAGCTCCACACCGCTCTTCCTTACAAATTTTGTTACAATATGGTGGACCATATCGGATTTCTTGCCTCTCAGGATGATGTTGTAAACAATATGGACTTCTTAGGTAAGTGCATGTATGTTTCTTTTTCTTTTATTTAATCTAAGTTCATTAGATGCTCTGGATTTGTATTTGGAAAGCCACTTAGGCCTCTATCATGCTTCATCATGTTTTTCCATTTCTCAAGGGTGGACAATCTCTTCAATTTGGAGAGGAATACAATCACCTTTACATTCCATAACATTCACGCACCATCTTATCCATCTCCACTCCAATATCCATGCATGGGAATGATTCAATGCTACCAACAATAGAAGGCCGTGTTGCTTCCACACAAGAACCAACAATAAAGGATCTTTCTACTGCCACGCAATAACCAACAGTAAAGGAAAAATAAGGTATTGTTGTTGTTCCACAAGAATTAACGAAAAAAAAAAAAGTAGTTGAAGGGGACATGAAACATTTGTTAATGCCATATCTTTCTTTCCTAATCCGTGAGCATTTTTCAGGTCCACTATGTTAAAACATGGTTTTGTGCAACATATTTTCCAAAGCCCATCTGCAAATTAACACAACATTGTTTTCTTTTCCTTTTTGTACAAAATATTTAGTTTTTTTTTTGGGGGGAGGAAAACTGTCATTTGGAGATGAATGAGTTGCCCCACAAGAACCTACAGTAGAAGAAGTTGTTATAGAAGCCATTCATACATGCTGTCACACAAGAGGACACCATTTTTGGTATGTACATCAACAATTATTAGTGTGTCAACAACAACAAGATTTTTTCAGCATAAGAAATCCCTATACCCGTTACACAAGAACCAACAATAGGAAGTCATGTTGTTGCACAAGAACCAATAGCAGGTCACAAAATATCACCATCTCATGAGTTATGATTTACTACTGTTACTCTTGTTATAACATTGTTGATGTTACTCTATTTTTGTATATATTATGTGCATAAATTGATTTGTTTATATCTTGAGATCTATGCATCAAATGGTCATGATTGTTGATGAGGAGAAGCTATAAAATAGAACAAGCATGCTTTCGAAATTTCACAAAAAGGAAATTTTTAATTTGAGAGAAAATGGCTAAAGAAGCTTGCTGCTACTCCTACATCATTCTTGTTGCAACTCACTTGTAACAACTTATTTTATTATATTTTGAGGGCCGTGAACCAGATCATTGTGATTTTCTGTGGACAAAGACATTAAATTGGGATAGACACAACCACCAAAAATCTCCTTAATCCAGAGTATCGTGTGCATGAAATAACAAATTTTCAAATCTATTACAACTCCCTATGCAGGTTTGCTACAACTCCATCAGATTTGTTGCAAGCTTACTAAAATTGTTTCATGATGCTAATGTTGATTTTGAAGAATGGTTCCTGACAACTCATAGCAAGTATTTGAGGAAAATGAAAAATGTTAACAATAGAAGAAAGGTATGCGGTGGAGAAAGAGAAGTGTCCCTACAATTTGGTTGATACAAGGTACTAGGTTACATGAGAACATGCAACATTTTCAGCTGAGGGGAGATGACAGACTTCATAAATGACAGTTTTTTTATACCATCTTTTCCCTACATTTAACCCCTTTCTGCTTACCTAGACCTTGTATCAATCTATCATTGTGCGGTATTTAGACTTAATGTGTTTCCATTACATTTCTTTAGTACTTTACATGAATTTATGATTAAACATTAGAAAAAGATCATATTTACATTTATCTTTAAGTTAATCTGCAAAGATGATGTGCCAAATGGGTTGTTGTGCAGAACGTGATATCATGACAAGATGTATTTTGGTTCCCTCTATTGCAACTCCCATGTAGTTGCTACAACTCTGGAACATTGTTGCAACTCTGAGCAATATTGTTGCAACTCTGAACATTGTTGCAAATCCAAACACTACTGCAATTCTGAGCACTATTGCTGCAACTCGGGAGCATTGTTGTTGTGACTCTGGGTTGGTGATGCAACTCTTGCTGCAACTCCCATGCAGTTGTTGCAACTTGCCATGGAACTAATTTACACTACAACTCATCCAAAGAATGATGCTACAATTAGAATCTTGAACCATCCGAACCATGAGCCAACACCGAAACTATGAGCCATTAGAGCCATGAGCCATTATGTTACTACTCTACATGAAAATTATGGATCCATGCAACAATAATGTTAACCCAAGCAAATTAAATGTATGGAGACAATTTTGTGATTCCAAGACAATATATTAATTTGGGTGGTTAACCAAGAATCTTGGAATTCTTGGGCAAAAGATCTTGGATTTCTTTATTATTTGCTAATTGTTAGCAATAGATATTGGAAATTATCTATTATTTGCTAATTGTTAGCAAAAGATCTAGGAGTTATTCATTAATTGCTAATTGTTAGCTGAAAACTATTCATTATTTAGGAAATTGGTGTAACCACTATGGATTTATTAAATCCATAAGTGGGTTTATTCCGATACTCGTTATTTCCAGTTTCCATTAAATTTATGTATAAAAGAGAGCACTCTCTCCATTATTTGAGGATGGCACTTAGAGTAATTCCTGAATGACAATGGAATAGTTTATTGAGTTTTTATTTCCATTGTAGTTTTATAATTTCCATAGTGTGATTTGATTAATTCCTTTAATTTATTTTCTTTGCACATTTGTAATAGGATGATTCTTTTTATTAGCTTAATTAATTTAATTGATTTATGTTATAATTGTTGATATAAAATAATATCAACACTATGTTCTATGGAGCTAGGGCCCACTTCAATAGAACAGAGTGTCGTGTAGTTTAGATAACTTCTTTGATTTCTTGTTGTGTAGTTTAATTATATAGTTATCTATTTATGTAGGATTTCTTTTATTGAATTCCATAACTAGTTTCTTGATTCAATTTGTTCATGCAATTGGATTCTTCATGTGAGATTGTGTTTATATATTCATGTAATTAAGTATTCATGTCGTATTTCATTCATTTATTTGATGGGTTGCATTCTTTTATGCCATTGAATAACTGTGCTTAATGTAATGACTATGTTTGTTGGTCTAAGTAGAAACATGGATAATCTTGGTGAGGATTATATTAGATTAGTTTTCTTTCCTGCAATTTAGATCTTGCGTGATTTACTCTCCTACAAGTGTGACATTTACTTTCTCTGCAAGCATGATTTATTTAAATGCAAGTGTGACATTTACTTTCTTGCAAGTGTGACATTTACTTTGTCTGTAAGCGTGAGTTATTTTCCTACAAGTGTGACATTTACTTTCCTGCAAATGTGATATTTACTTTTCTGCAAAAGTGTGCTTTCAATTCCTGCAAGTGTGGATTTCTGTAGAACCTTGCCAGATATTGAGAATTGTCTATACTTTGACCACAAACGTAATCATTGATACTATGACTATATATCAAACCAGTGGACGAGTAGAGTGTAGCATGCATATACAGTGCACGGTAACTCACAAGTTCCATACAAACCACATATTGATAATTAAATGCATGGTCTTTTTAGTTGTCTTTCTGAGAAATTAGAAAGGTAATTAAAAATCTCATCAGCATAGATGAGACAAAATGGTGTCACAGTATAATACAATATGTGATCATGGTGAAGGGGTGCCATAGTACATTATAATAATATTAGTGGTCTTATACACAAACCTAGAACCAAGAGGCCATGACAATCATAGAAGCATAGTGAAGACTGCAATTAATTTGAATACATAGGAGAAGATGCTCCCTTGGGGGGGAAGGAAACAAGCAAAGGAGCCCCATTAAACATGAAAGGGGCTCTAAGATATAAAGTGAGGTTTCAAAAGGGAAGCTCAAGCTGATGGATTTAGTAATTGTTGAATATAGTCTACCAAATCTAAGGAACTATTAATAAGGCTGAATCACTTAAATATTTATATGAATCTCAACAATGGAAGAATGAACCAGAGTCAAGCACATGAGATCCTACCAATTCCAAGAGAAATGAGGAATGTCTTGACTTGGTTCAAGGTAACCCATCAATGAAGATCATCAGACCAAGGTACATAATGTAATACAACCAACCCCTAGAATTAAGGTGTTCGTGTCGATATGGGAAAGTCCATTGTCACTTAGGAATAAGAGAAAATCCCAAGGACCAACACAAAAAGTACGACAAATGGGGCTATATATCTATAAAAAAATGTAGTGGCCAGAACATGTGGGGAGCTACATGAAGGCAACTCCCTCTAAAGGGCCAAAACAACTCACACATGTCTAGGAATATGGTACAATCAATTGGACCACTAAATCTTCAAGTGTACAAATCTCAATGGTGCAATAATGAACTAAAGTTGAGCACATGAGAAACAACTCAATCGAAGAACAATGAAGATTCTCCCTACTTGGTCTGAAGTAACCCACTAATGCGGAAGATGGGTCCAAGGTACACTCTCCTCTAAATAAAACCCCTGGAATATAAGTGTTGAAGTTGATAAGGGAAGGCCCACTAGAATCAAGGGACAAGGGAATTCTTGAAAACCAGTGGTAGAAAGTGTTGGAAATATTGTTTTCATTGATTTCAAATATAGGGGGAGCCTACAAATGTCCAAGATAAAGATTGCAAGATGGAGATTGTTGAAAGTATTAATTTTGAATTTTTTATGATAAGTTTGGATACCTTGTCTTTGAAGGAATTTTTACCCTACACACCTAGTTCAAATGGGAACACAAGTTATATGGTTGGAAATCTTATTCCAAGAACTTTCCAACAGTAGATGGCATTCCTTATAACTCCATAGGAATGAGGAGATATGAATTTTTCTATTCAATAACCCAACCATAAAATTGAGGTCGACTCAACCAATCTTTACAGGTTGGCCCTGAAAGTGGGGACAAATTACTATAAATACAGGATAAATGTGCGTATTTTTAGTGTAACCAAGCAAGAGATCAAGTATGAGGTGTGCATAAGTGATCTGAAGTCTGCTAAAGGAGTCAAGGTGTATTTTTGGGATTCAAAGGTGTGAAAGATAAGTTTAATGGATTTTCTTGAGGTCTTTCTTGTTCTCAAGGTGCGCTATGAAGGACTGAAGGTTTGTGATGCTACCATGTGCACTGTTTTCAGGTTATGCTGTTGTTGTCAGTGAATTTTTTTGTCAGTGATCATATTATGAGAATGATGCTGTGAGGCTCGCCAGGGCATGAAGGCTATATGTGACTAAGGTTTGAAGGATTGTTTGTGGAATGAAACATGCATGTGAAGTCAAAAGTACTTTGTGTATGAATATCTTGAATTGGTGTCTACACATATCTTGTTGAGTTGGTGCTTAGGTGAGGGGATTAGTGTCTCCAGTAGGTTGGTGCTTGCAAATATTGTTACAGTAGGTCGGTTCCTACATGTGTTGTTGAGTTGGTGCTCAATTCAGGATATTGGTGTCTCCAGTGGGTTGGTGCCTATATCTTGCTGAGTTGGTGCTCAGTTAATGAGATTGGTGTCTCCAATATGTTGGTGCCTACAATCTTTGTAACAGTAGGTTGGTGCCTACAGACATTTATAAAGATAAGTTTATGGTTTTCTCCCGATTGGGTTTCCATGTTAAACTTTGTGCATTGTGATTTGAGTTTATATGTGATTATTGTTTCTCAGCTAATGAATGATTGATGAATGGTTAAATAGAGTAAAAAATATCTTATACTGATTCACCCCCCCCACTCAGTATAAGTATAAGTTCAATAGAAAGTGAAGGATAACTAAAAGAGACTAACACGAAGCTATGATGGGAAGGAAAAGAGAGAGGGACTAATAATTTCCCTTGTTCAGAGCCTGATAGACTTGCAGGGTGCGGAAAAATATCAATTACGTGTTTTTGATAGCTCTATGGGAAAATTTCACGAAGTAAAAGGCCGATAGGCTTGTGGGACACACGTTGTGTAAAAATATTATAACGCGATATTTGATGCTATAATGGGAAGAGTCCACAAAGGAGAGTCTGACAGTCTTGTTTAAGGTTTGGTCGATAGTCGATGGAGGAGAACGATGGATGATGTCATGGACGAATAAAGGGATGAGATGTAGACTCAACAGACACATGCCATGCCATGTTAGTCAAGTTGACAAGTTCAGGCACATGTCGAACTAGTAGATTGTCACAACAATAAAGTAGTCAATTTCTACGATTTTTTTTAGATTTTAAGGGTCATCAACTTGTAGAGGCATTTTGTGATGGAAATATCATGTTGGCATTGATGTCAACATGAAGACAATAAGTATCACAATGGAGTATGACATCGAACTGCAGTAAAAGCTATAGGAATAATGAGTTACAAGAACACAATGGACTAGCAAAATAGAGGGGATCGCTTGGTTAAGTGCTTTGAAAGAATGAAAATAAAAGAACGAGACAATTGTAATTACTACACTGATTGAGTCGAGTTTTCCTGGTGACTATATATTTTTTTGAGATAGGATCATGATGAACATAACGAATACTGATGAGTTTCCTCTTGAATACTTTCTAGTGCATTATCATTTCATAGTGTAATTGAAGGGAAATTTGTTGATGCAACACCGAGAACCCTTGAGTATGTCATATCAACACGATAGTTGATATTTTGTAGCAAGTTTTGGTCATCATTTTTTGCCAGGCCAAAGTTGGACGACCCTTCAAACCCAAAGAATTTCCAAAAACCACCAATGGTTAGATCCACTAATGCAGTCAATTGTTGAATAAATTGTCATTGATTTCAAAGGTTAGTAAGTGATCAAATATATGTCAAAGGTTAGTAGGTGATTAAATATAAATGTGACCTTAGTATCACTTTAATAAATACAAAAGTAGAAAAGTTAAGTGGAAATGAAAGTGGACTAAATATAAAATGACTTTAATAAATAACAAAAGTTGGAAAGTTAGGTGGAAGTGGAGTTTACGTAAAAGATGAGTAAATATGAAAGTGGAATAAAGAAAAAGGTAAAAGTGAAATTGGATTAAAGAAAAAGGTAAAAGTGAAACTATAGTTAAAGAAAAAGGGAAAAAATGAAAAAACACATGGTATGTGCACATGGTATTTGCAAACCATGGTGGTATTTAGCTATGGTAAGTTAAAAAGTGAATTAAATCATGATAGTCAAAATATATTGACCCAATTGAAAACGTGACTAAATGATCTAAAAGGCACAATGGTTCATTGACATTTTATTAATTAAAATAGTATGATTAATATCTTATATTGAAAAGACACATACTTATAATGAAGAGATACATTCCTATATTGAAGAGGTGCAATTGTTCAGTTGTACATGACCGTTGGAAGACTATATAAACAAAAATTCTTGTTGAAAGAGGGAGTTTCTTTGTGATTGAAATCTGAAGATAAAAACAGAGTCAAAGTCCAAGAAAGTAAATGAAGATATGCATTAGAATCCAAAGAAGATTATGAAGATTTGAAGATTGAAGTACTTATCATAAAAAGGGAGGTTGGGTGGTGCTAGGGCAGGTTGGATCTTGCAAAGGAGGTTGTAGCTTCCTTCTAGTTGAAGCTAGTAAACCAAGATGTTGCAACATATTTTCAATTATAGCTAAATAAACTAGGGAGTTGGTGCTTCCCTCCAGTCGGTGCTGGTAAAATCTAGGGGGCTGTATCCTCCTTCTAGTTGTTGATAGTAAAACAGGGTATTGGTGTTTCCTTTGAGTTGGAGCTCATAAATTAAATGTAATCTTTATTGAAAATAAGAAAAACATTTTTGAAGTTGGGTTTTCCACATTTAAATTATGTGTATTGTACCTTTTTGTTGATCATTTGTTTTGATTTGATAAAATTAATAATTAAGTGGTTTTAAATTGTTGAAAAAGGATAATATTGATTCACCACCCCCCTTAGTATTAAACAATATTCCAACATTTTGAGGCCCTAAAGAACATTCTTAGGTAGGTAAAATTGAGAGAATTATGTGTACTCGCAGTACACATAGTCTCTACTACTACAATGAAAGAACTTAGTGAGAGCTTTCCAACGAGATATCATGAACACAAAATAGAGCTTGTATGAGGAAGTTACAGTTGAAACAATACAAGATATAATTTAGGTACCAATTTACTTCCAAAGGGCATAACTTCTTGCTCAAAAGTTAGTTTGGGGCACAAGAGTAGTCTATGGAAATCCCATGGACCATAGAATGTAGCTATCGAACCATAATTGGAATCTGGGTACTTGAAATTGTACAGGGTGGAAGAAAACGCACCTGTAACATATAGGGATAAAAATGAGGAAACAGTCTAAACTTCTACAGACCATACTATCAACCCGAAGCCCAGATAAAAGTGAAATTTTGAGAGTTATATAAAAAATAAGGTATGGAGATACTCATTTGGAATCATGGTAAAATTAAAAAGGAGTTGGTGTGGAGATGCTTAAACATGGAAAATTTCTAAGTATGGGAAAAGTGAAAAAGGATAAAGGTTCCATTTTCAAATTACTGCAAATTTTGACTAAAGCATTAGATCATAAATTTGAGAGTTGTTGTGAACTCATTGTCATCAATTTTATGAGTGTCTCATACAAATTTTTTTATGGTTCCTAACATATTTTCTTCTATAGGTGACAAAAGTTGGCTTTTGAAAATTATTTGAACCAGTGAAATAGGTGCAAAAGTTGGTGAAACTATTTATTTCAGGAAGCCATAAATTTTAGCTCAGAAATCAGATTGAAGTATGAGTATGGCCACTGGAAAGGTAAACCAGATGAGAATATGATAGAAGCTTTAAGTTATTTAGAGTAACATCGGGTTGCTCCATAAGTTGTAGGAAAAAGTGGAATTGGATTCCATGAACTAGGTAACTACTTGAAAGGAAAGTTTTCCAAAAGAATGTCAATTTTGGAAAAAACATTTCCACATGTTGGAGGTGCATTCCAAAGGTGAGTATTATTTCAAAAAGAGTATTGAAATTCATAATAGTGCCCACACATAGGTACAAAGGCACATTTCAAGTGCATTATCCTGGTAAATAAAAAGATGGTTGAATTTTTAATAATAGGGTATTTATTATATTCTTTGCACAACCAAACCTAGTGTTTGCACTGCATTAAGCATGCAGGGGGGTTTCAAGGGGGGGTGCTACCCCCCCCATCCTGGAGGATACAAGGGGGTGGAGCCCCCGATTTTTATTTTTGCTTGCGGTTTTTGCGTCCGTTTTTAGCGGTGTTTTGGCACATGGTTTTCGCCGATGGTTTTCTAATTCCGGCTAAGGAATTAGGACTGTCGAATAATCGAGGTCAATGAATTAGGGGTTTTGGATGCTATGAGATCCTATATATATTGTATTGTAAATAATGAATACATATGATGAATAAATAATTAGAGGTGCGGCTCTAAACAAGTTGTTGGTTTTCCTGGTTTGGGTTTCCAAGGTAAAATCTTTGTGTAATGTGTGTGTGTGCCATTGTATATTTTTTATTTTTTATTAAGAATCTATTTGAGGTAATTAATTGTACAAGGTTAAAATCTACATTATTGTTAATAAGAGAATCAAATGAATTAAATGCAGATTGTGTAGGTTTGTTGCAGATTATGCATAAATAAAGTTGAAATAAATATGCATTGGAGTGCATGATAGAAGTGGTGCATGATGCATACAATAAATATATAATGCATGTGCATGAAGTGGGCATGATGATATTGAATGCCTAATGAATATTGATGTGCATTTATGCACGTGGACATGACTAGACATGTTTGTAGCATGCTTGTAGATTGAGAATAGTTTGTTGTTATATGTGAAACAATGATATTATGATAATTGAATAAGACTATTGATGGATTTTGTATCTAGGAAAAATGTTATAGTAGGGCTAAAAATAATGTTGATGATGTTGTTTCTATATATGAAAGCCATCCATATGAAGACACTGAGGATCGAAAAGTACTGATCAGAGGTTGATGAAGGGAGCTTGCAAGATTTTACAAAAAAAACAAATATGAACTGATCAGGTAATTGTTGTAGGAAAATCTCCCTGTGGATAGGTAGATCACCTCTAAGAGCTTGACCCTAACTCTAGATAGAAAATGCTTAACGTGGACACTGACTTCCTTTCAAATCTATCTAAACTAACACATGAGAAGGAAGGATGACAAAAGTACTTCTTTATCGACGTTTGTCCCTGCACGCTCTGAGTTGCGCTCTAATCCTTTGCTCCTCACTGAGTTCTGCAGACAAACAAGATACGACCACTTCCTACTCTATTGATGTTAGCTTGAAAACAGATCTATCAATTAATGATAAGTTCATATAACATTAGACACAAACTAGAAAGAAACAGGCCAAGCGTGTCATATTGATGAGAATAATTACAACAGTACTTACAATCGTAGATGCAAATGCGACAACTTCGTCAAGTCCTCTTCGTCTAACCCTTGCCTGAAAGATCCACAACTTGGATAACAACAAATTCACTGATCACTCTCTTCTGGCTGACTGTGTGTTTCCTCCAAGATCATAGGTTTCATACTAGCAGTTCTTCTCCTTTCCACCATCATAGAGCCTGCTTATATAGGTTAAGAGGAGCTTAACCTCTTGAGTTATCTTTAGAACAAGTTGGGAACTTCCTCCTTAGATCAGGGATCTTTTGATGAAACCAAGAATTCGAACACAACTGCATCCTAATATCGAAAGATCCTCCCCTTATTCTCCTCAACGGGCCAACTACTGCCTCAGATTAGGCAATGCTCCCTTATAAGGGGCATCAGAGCACTGTAGCGCTCCCTGGTAAGCTTTAGGGAAGCGCCAATGCTCTCAAGATGAGCAGCGCTCCTTCAGAGGTGGAAAGGGAGCGTTATAACGCCCCCTGAAGCCTTGTAGGGGAGCGCCAGTGCTCCTAGGGCTGATATAGGGGAGCGCTCCCCCTCAAAACCTTTGTTTCAGAGCTCTCTTCAGGTGTTAAGAGTTATTTGACTTCAGTAAACTAGTTCTCCTTCTTCAAATCAAGCATATGAGATGTTCTAAGTGTCTCCTTAGTGTCGTCAGCATGGCAGTATGCTCGAACATGTTTGCGACACTTGTGACCAACTTGCGACACTTGCGAAAGTTGTAAGGAAGATGCGACACTTACGACAATTGAGAGGAACATGCGACACTTATCCAGCTGAGTAATTTTGATGTGTAATAGATTTCCCCCCAAAGTATGAAGTTAGAATATGCCAAATGATAACTGAAATACTTTGTAGACGTCCAAGCAAGGGTATAGATTCAGAGAACCTGACAGAAGCTTCACACAAACATCCAAAAAATATCATGACATATTTCAAAACCCAAGGTAGGCATACCTATGCTTGGGTGATCAAGACTTAGCAGGATATGGCCACCATAAAATACACTGCGGATACATAATTGTATTGATAAAAAGGTATAGCCACCGAAGATACAATGTGGATCTATACTCTAATGACTTGGACTAATCGTAGCCACGAAGAATACACAGTGGATCTACGAGATGACAAGACATAGCCATGACCAATACAAAGTGGATCTATGTTACAGTGTATGTGTTCTTTGTCCAATAGAAATTCCTTCACAGCCTGGGCAAAGCATATTTTCTCAACCCAGGGTCTTCTTACCAATCCCAATATGGTACAAATCTGACCATGAGAATAGATGTCCTGATGTCGAACATGGCAGAAACCACTTGATTACCGGTTAATGGTGTAAACCGTTAACAAGTGCGAGGGAGATCACCATTAATGTCAATTATTCCCAAGGTACCCTAGTACATTCCAGCAAATGCGAATAAATGAGCTAAGGTCGAACATCCATGGAATCATTTGATCAGGAGTCAATGACATAAACCCATTGTCGAATGTGAGGAGGCCTGCTATTGAGGCATGCAGGTCCCAAAGTACTAACTGGTTTCTAAGTCTGATTCTTGGATAATGTGTTGAAGTCAACAGGAATAGACTCATCGAAGGAGGGCCTTGATGTATCCCCCATCAACGACATGAAATAGACATGGAGATGTAATTGGCAGATCAAACGGACATGGAATGACATAGGTTTTGAGGCAAGATATTTGGGATGGCTGACTCTCGAGGTAGATAGCTTCCCTTGAACACTGAGGCACAACAACAAAACATGACATGGACCAAAACTATGCAGTGGGTATCGTGACTTGCGTCGGGTGACCCAAAGGAGTGAAAGGAACTCAAAGGATTGGCTCAGTGCAGAGGTTCAGTGGATTATGATATGTGAAAATGACAAAGTGCCGTGTTCAAGGGCGACTCTAAGAAGTGCTGGATGATGTTCTCAAGAGACTACTTGGCTTGCTCCTTTCAATTTTTTCCCTCATCCAGATAGATGAGTACCTCTTTTTGATTTAATGAGCTCGAGGAGGATAACACATGCTCAATATAACTCACCTTCAGTAAGTTCCTCTTCCTTTTTTTAATGAACTTGGAAGAAGTAAGAGTTTAGTCCCATATGGGTCTGTCGATGTGTGCTTTAACGAGTCCAAAGACAGAAAACTCGAAGGTTTTTCGGGATTATAGAGTTTGGAAAAACACTTAAAAGAGAACTCTCTCAGTTCCTTTTTCATAGAATAGTCCAATGAGACAAAAAAAGGGTTAAACTATCGCTCGAAAGACGCCCTTTCTGACCTTTTAACGAGTCTGAAAGGAAGCAAGGTCACTCGACAATCTTTTCATATTTAGAGAGTCTGAAAAGAGTTTAAAGGAGACTCCAGGGGGGTTCCTTTTTCGTGTATTCGTATCCGTACGGGTCCGAAAAATAGATAAAAGTTTACCCGGTTACGTTCTCATATTGTCAAGCTCGAGAACGAACTAAGACTATGCTCATAAGTGTGACAAGGTAGATAATCCATCAGGACTGCCAGGAAACCTGTGATGCCAAAACTACAAACCAAGGTTTAGTGAATCCATTATGTCATTAGAGAAACCCAAAAAATGACTATACCTTATGAAAGATGAAAATTTATAAATAACAATTGATTGAAATTTTATTTACCATTTCATTTTGCAAGGATTTTGGAGTAGTGGAGAATCTCAGTTTGAAGTGGATCTTGTTTTTTTCACTGCCGGAGCTACGATCGACCATTTCGATCACCATTTGGACCAGGTAGGTGCCCATCTCGTGCTCTTTCCATTGCATGGTTTGGTATTTACTTTCATAGCATTATTTATTTTAAAACACGAAGCCCTAAGTCGCCCCAATTAGAACCAAATCGACCTCTTTGAAAATCGATGGGAAAACAGGATTTTTTTTGCAAAAATGTTCTAGGAATGGATGGTTAAGATGCCAATGCCCTAGAAGTCAATTAGATGGGTTGTTTTTTAGCAAAAAATCCATGGGAAATCCCCCACGCATGCCCACGCAGCCATAAAATCGTTTTGATCTTTTAAAACATTTTTGTCATTGTTTGATGAATGTTGAAAGCTTAGGAGAGGGAGTGGTGGTTAAAAAGAGTGTGTGGTTACTTTTAGATGGTGTGGGCATCTTATTTCATGTTTTAAATTGTTTTTGAAAATTGCCGAAATTGCCAAAATGTGGAAATAATGGGTTTTTTTAATTCTTTTTGTTTTGTACGTAACTTTGGCAATCATGCTTAACATGGACACTGACTTCCTTTCAAATCTATCCAAACTAACACATGAGAAGGAAGGATGACATAAGTACTTCTTTATCGACGTTTGTCCCTGCACGCTTCGAGTTGCGCTCCAATCCTTTGCTCCTCGCTGAGTTCTGTAGACAAACAAGATACGACCACTTCCTACTCTATTGATGTTAGCTTGAAAACAAATCTATCAATTAATGATAAGTTCATATAACATTAGACACAAACTAGAAAGAAACAGGCCAAGCGTGTCATATTGATGAGAATAACGACAACAATACTTACAATCGTAGATGCGAATGTGACAGCTTTGTCAAGTCCTCTTTGTCTAACCCGTGCCTGAAAGATCCACAACTTGGATAACAACAGCTTCACTGATCACTCTCTTCTGGCTGACTGTGTGTTTCCTCCAAGATCATAGGTTTCATATTACCAGTTCTTCCCCTTTCCACCATCATAGAGCCTGCTTATATAGGTTAAGAGGAGCTTAACCTATTGAGTTATCTTTAGAACAAGTTGGGAACTTCCTCCTTAGATCAGGGATCTCTTGATGAAACCAAGAATTCGAACACAACTGCATCATAATCTTGAAAGATCCTCCCCTTATTTTCCTCAACAGGCCAACTACTACCTCAGATTAGGTAGCGCTCCCTTAGAAGGGGCATCAGAGTGCTGTAGTGCTCCCTGGTAAGCTTTAGGGAAGCGCCAACGCTCTCAAGATGAGCAACGCTCCTTCAGAGGGGGAAAGGGAGTGTTATAACGCCCCCTGAAGCCTTGTAGGGGAGCACCAACGCTCCTAGGGCTGATATAGGGGAGCGCTCCCCCTCAAAACCTTTGTTTCAGAGCTCTCTTCAGGTGTTAAGAGTTATTTAACTTCAGTAAACCAATTCTCCTTCTTCAAATCAAGCATATGAGATGTTCTAAGTGTCTCCTTAGTGTCGTCAGCATGGCAATATGCTCAAGCATCGTTTGCGACACTTGTGACCAACTTGCGACACTTGCGAAAGTTGTAAGGAAGATGCGACACTTACGACAATTGAGAGGAACATGTGACACTTATCCAACTGAGTAATTTTGACGTGTAACAATAACATCAAGTAATGTAATAACAACTATGCAGGTATGCATTTGGGTTGCTTATGATGCATAATTACTGAAGGGAATTTAGGTAAGAGTTCCCTCAATTAAAATTCAATATTTGAATTGATGTAAAAGGTTGAGGGCCTTGAGTATACACATGTTGTTTATTGCTCATTTATGATAAATTTAATTTCATGTCATGTTATGTTGGTTATGAGACCGTAACCAAGTCAAGTTAGGAGACATATCCCTGCTATAACAATGAATGCCAATATATATAGCCATGAGTGAGGCGATGTTGTGGTTGGATATGGAAGGGATATCACGCCATACAAGTTCTTAATGGTCTTCCCCTGTATAACTGATGTTTGGAATGCAACCTCTTTGACGACACTGAAGATAACTAAGGGATCATATTCCTAGTGTTATGTATGGGTTGAAGAGGAAGGTATCCAAATAATTGAACAAGTAATGGAGAAGAGTTTGGATGGTGTGTCGAGGCATTGGTTATACCTTCTAACTCATGATGGTGGAATACATGACATGGATATGTGATATTCCAAAGTCAATGCAAGGATGCATTTTGTAGATGTGTCCATAGGTATTGGCACATCGGTTTATTGGTATTGTTTGATTGCATTATGGAAATCTTGGTATGATAGACAATGTGTGTGCAAGGATTAATAGTTTCATTCCATTTAATATGAATAATAGTTCGAAGTGATTGAATTTTTAGAGTAATATAATTGTGAAATCACTTCATGGGTTGATTGAAAATGTTGCAATGAGATGATAATGTGCATGAATACTGACAATCTGTTTGGTTGAATGAGATTTTAGAAAATTGCAAGAAAAATGGTCTTGGATATGGAAACGGTGTAATCCCATAAGTAAGAGTGATGCCCATTGGTGCAAGAGCCAGATGTTTTGAGAATAAATCTTATGCTTGGGAAACTTGATTTCCTATATGAAACAGATTTGGAAAATTAATAAATAAATTGCTATGATGATATATCATGATGACTGTATGTGTGTGATATAGATTAGATGATGGCTATTTAAGTTGGAAATCTTGAGAATAAGTCTATTGTTAGGACAATGGAACTCTATGATTACCATAGGTTATGGACTGCCAGTGGAAGTTTGATAATGAGTTGGCACTCTCCTTATGCAATAACACCTTGACAAATGATGGATCACCCAAGGGACTGTGTAGCAACGAAGGGGATTCCTGATCCTGGAGAGTAAGGATGGAAAGGATGAGGCAACTTGATAAATGCATATGGCATGGTGGCTAGAATCATGAGGGTGTGTTAAGAAAGAACAATGAGCTGAATTATTTCCCATGGCATCTTTGTGAAGCATGGGAAAACCACATAGATAAGCATTGAATTAGGATTTCAACCTTAATTTTGAACAAATATTTACATTCTGGAGTTGGTAACTCTTGTAAATGATATAATTTCTATTTGAAAATAAATATAATATGCATGTTTCTTGGTGGTTGTTATAAGGACAACTAAAAAATGAAGAACACCAAGAGGTGGTGTATTCCAAGAGAAAAAATAATGAAGTACCGGCTACAACTAAAAGTAAGCAGAGCTCTATAAGAGTAGAGAAGAGAAGATAAAAGTCTAGTGGACTTGTTTCAGCTTGAAATAAGTAAAGTGGAGCCGAAGATGCAATGTGGGAAGTAATTTGCAACTATTTAAAAAGTTTGAAGATTCCACTATCACAACTGGAGTTGCAGGAGCCACAACTCTTAGACTTCTTGGCCAACCTTGTGTTGGATCCATGGAGGGAAGTGGTACATCCCGAGGGACTGCAATGTAGAGAAATGGGTACACTTCCTTGGGTTGTGCAAGTTGTGAGGAAGAGAGTTTGTTGGTTGGAATTGTTGTGGGAATCGACAAATTGTGAAAGTAGTTGCAATTAGGATTCTTGTAGTTGCATCTCAGAGACATTCTGGCTAGTCTATTCTAGATCCTTGGAGGGAAGTGGTAAAACTGGAGGGACAATAGAGCATAGAAGGGGGTAGACTTACTTGGGTTGTGTAGAGTAAGGGGAATGAGAGATTACCGGTTGGAATTGTTGCGAGAATTATAAATTGTAAAATCATTATGTATGGTTTTGGGCTGAACTGCCTATGTATCTATGGTTTTTGGGCCATAGTGCTTATGTATTTATATTTGGACTGGAATTCCTATGTGATATTAGGTCGAAGAGCCTATATGTTGACTAAAGGTTGTAGAGCCTAGCATTATGATATGTATGTACACCTGTAGGGTGTTGTGCACTGAGGACAATGCAAAAATAAGAGGGAGGGGATGTGACATCCCTAGTTTTAGTCCTCACAAATTATAATGTAATGGTATAAATCTGATTTAGGTTGATGAGTCGATTAATGTGGTCGGGGGCCGAATTGTAAATTATGTACATTGAGATAATCAATAAAATAATAATCACTAGCTACGATATGAGAATAATTATAATGATGGGGGAATATGATTCCACAAGAGAGGGGGCTAAAGCGATGATCCAAGGGGAAACCCATGTTATTATCTTAAGTTAATGTATATTTACCTTCTAATTTTCCTCTTGATTGTATGAGAGATCAATAATTGAATTCATGTAAGAGGGCGGGCGTGATAAGTCACATCCCTTAGTTATTGAGAGCATGGGGCTAAAGTACAATCAACATTGGGGAGTGTGAGAGTCAACTTGCTTGGGAAAAAAGAAAATTTGGATGGGAAAAGAGGTAAGTTTTTACATGCTGATTTTGGAACAACAAGAGAGGAGTATAGTGCTAGGAAGAGCACCAGTCATGCTATTCTTGAAGGCAACCATTATGGGGATGTGTATATGTTGGAGATGTGGCATGTGTTCCTATAAAAACTGTCTATTTTCCTGTGGTGTATTTTTCCTATTTAGGAAATGGCTCTAGATCCTTGTGAAGCTGTTGTGAGCACTCCTAGAGTAGTTGAGAATTCATGGAGTCCTCGGGTGGGAGATCTATGGTCAACTGTGTGCACTTGAGCCCTGGAGGGAAGTGGGAAGGCCTGAGGGACTATGTGTAGTGAAGGGGGATCCCATTCCTTGGGTTGTGCAAGTTGTGGGGAAGAGAGTAGAGCTTGGGTTTTTGGGTTGTTGATTGTGGAGAGTGGACAACAAAGAGGGTCATACCTCTTTGTGGACTCAAAGCCTCGGCTTAGGGGTGGCTTGTTGTTGAGAGAAAATGAACAACAAGCCTATGGCCAAGAGGAGCATCCTTTGTACACAATCAGTTGGTTATTTCATAAATAGATAGGTTTTATGTTATGTTGTTATTTCGCTATGTATGTGTTTGTTGTTTTGTTGGCACAATTGCGTTCATGGGTTTACATTATGTTGTTAGATGCATCTTAAATTATGGGTACACTACCCCTTGGTTTATTTTCCATGTGTGGGGAAATTTAATTTTCATTTTTATGAGGAGGGTATGTTACAAAATACTTGTTGTCCTAGGACTTGTTACATGTATAAGGTTTAATGTTGTTCCCCCTTGGTAAAATTTGGGCAAATATTAAAACTAACCCTTATTGTTATGTTGTGCCAAGAGAGATCACTAGGTGTGATCACCTAATGGTCTGCTAAGAAGCTAGACCCATCACTCCAAGTATGTACCTTGCATTGGGATCTATGTACCATGCCTTGAGATCAATGAAACTGCATTGGGATCTGTGATGTTTCTTTGGGATTTGTGCCTCATGATCTGTGACACTACATTGGGATCTGTGATGCTACCTTAGGATATGTGTACTCATATTTGATCTTATCTACAGACATTGGGATCCATGTCAGTTTCCTTGGGATCCATGTACTACATTGGGATACGTGTCCTTGCTTTCAGATTCATGACAGTACATCAAGCCATGACAAGGACGCCACATCATCACACTATCCACATTGACCAATCAAAGTTGGTCTCCTTGCTAAGTGGGACGTTGTACTCATAAACATGCATTATTATTCCCCCCTTGAACTATATTTGGGAGCATTTTGATGCATTTGAGGAGGTTTTTATAGGTTGTTGGGGTGGTTACAGGTGGTTGTGTTGACTACAGGATGATGTGGCATTGACCACAATGATTTATTGGAGGAGCACCCTTATTGAGGAGGTCACATGTTCCACTTACTTTGGACTCTTTCTTGGACATCCCACACATGTGGGGGTGACATCAGTGACTTGGAGTTTATTATTTCATCTTTGGACCATTTTTGAGCTATTGGGAGTTAGTTAGAGGGGTGTGTGAGATCGGAAGAGCGGTTCAGCAGGAATGCCGAGACCGATCTCG
>CBVK0100154720.1:0-27083 GCA_900067695.1 Picea abies
GGAGTTGTTGAATAGCTGGTTTACATTTATAGTCATGCTTATGTATCCTGACAACAACATGAGATTTAGTCATTTATAGAATATTATAACATTGTACCAAGATTTATAGTAATTCATATAATGTTATAACACTTTTTACTTAAAGAATAGTATAAACAATTATTTATAATCATTTATAGTCATGATGAGATTTAATAATTTATAAAATATTATAACATTGTATATAATTTATAAAATATTATAACATTGTATCAAGATTTACAGTGATTTATATAATGCTATAACATTTTTAATGTTTTTAAATGTAAATTTGAAATTTTGGAATTTTGATTTTGTTTATGATAATAATGGTTTGTACCTAGAAATTGATCCTTCTTGACTCTACAGTTAAAATGGATGTATACTTGTATATACTATTTTATATTAATATTAAGAAATAAACTATAAATTAAATTTAAGATATCTATCCTATAATATTAATTTTAAATATCGTATTCATTATTAATATGTGATAATGTATTGTTAAATTGTATTCAATTAATTATTCAAATTTATTTTTATTGTATTGTTAAATTGTATTGAATTAATTATTCAAATTTATTTTTATTTTTCATTTTTCATGTCCAGTTTGTTCAGTGATATACATTTTGCACCCAACACTTCCATCATATACATTTTGTACCAATCACGAGAGTCCGACCCCGAGAGACAACAGACGGCAACATGAGATACTACAGACGACAACATGAGATTTAGTAATTTATAGAATATTATAACATTGTATCAAGATTTATAGTAATTCATATAATACTGTAACACTATTACTTAAAAGAAGAGTATAAACAATTATTTAAATTTTATTCAATATTATTTTTAATGTTTTTAAATGTAAATTAGGAATTTTGGAATTTTGATTTTGTTTATGATAATAAAAGTTTGTACCTAGAAATTGATCTTTCTATTTATTTTCATTTTTCATGTCCAACTTGTTACATGATATATTGCACCCAACACTTCCATCGTATACATAGTTTGTACCCAACAATTACGGAGTGGCGGGTTGGTGGAGTAGTCGGTTCACATTTATAGTCATGCTTATGTATCAAGAGTCCACCCCTACGGACAACAGCAACATGAGATTTAGTAATTTATAAAATATTATAACATTATACCAAGATTTATAGTAATTTATATAATGTTATAACATTTTTTAATTACCCAATAGTATAAACAATTATTTAAATTTTGTTGAATATTATTTAAATTTTGTTTTTAAATGTAAATTTGAAATTTTGGAATTTTGATTTTGTTTATGGTAGTAAAAATTTGTACCGAGAAATTGATCCTTCTTGACTCTACAATTAAAATGGATATACTTGTATATACTATTTTATATTAATATTAATAAATAAACTATAAATTAAATTTATGATATCTATCATATAATATTAATATTAAATATCGTATTCATTATTAATATGTGATAATGTTTTGTTAAATTGTATTCAATTAATTATTGAAATTTATTTTTATTTTTCATTCAAAGATATACATTTTGCACCCAACACTTCCATCATATACATTTTGCACCCAACAATTACGGAGTCATGGGTTCACATTTTTCATGGTTCAGCTTGTGACTCTCGGAATCACGGGTTCACATTTTTCATGGTTCAGCTTGTTGCCCTATATACATTTTGCAACCAACACTTCTGTCATATACATTTTGCACCAGCAGGTTCATGTTTATAGTCATGCTTATGTACCCCTTGCACCAGCGGGTTCACATGCTTATGTACTCCTTGCACCAGCGGGTTCATATGCTTATGTACCCCTTGCACCAGCGGGTTCACGTTTATAGTCATGCTTATGTACCCCCGACACCAACATGAGATTTAGTAATTTATATAATATTATAACATTGTAAGAAGATTTATAGTAATTTATATAATGCTATAATAGTTTTTACTTAAATAATAATATAAACAATTATTTAAATTTTATTCAATATTATTTTTAATATTTTTAAATGTAAATTTGGAATTTTGGAATTTCTATTTTGCTTATGATAATAAAGGTTTGTACCTAGGAATTGATCATTCTTGACTCTAGAGTTAAAATGGATATATAATTGTATATACTATTTTATATTAATATTAATAAATAAACTATAAATTAGGTTTATGATATATATCATATACTATTACTATTAACTAGCATACCCCCTAAGTGGGTGAATGTTGTTAATTGGATTCATAAAGATATTACAATTAAAATAATTATATTTAAGGTTGGTTCATTATCATGATGAAAACCTCTTACTATAATTCTTAAATTGATGAAAAAATTATATGTATTGAAAAAGTGTCAATCTAGACTCAAGAACTTGATATATATTCTAGATTAAATTCTACAAGTAAATGTATGATCTTTAAGCTATGAATTTATTTTAAAGATGATGATGAAGACGTTGATAATGATAATAATGGGGTTTAAAAATCTCTAGTTTAAATTTTTTTTGTGTTGACGATTTTTCTTGTTGTTTAATTTTGCCTAAAATCTGGTTGGATCTGCATATTTGAGTTGCTAAGTCTGTATAATATGAATGTCCCATGGGTAAGACTGAATGCATTTATGCATTTAGAAATGCAATTTAAGCAACAAAAAAAATGTGATCTCCTCTAGATTTATGATGTTTGTCGATTCACGTGAAAATGAAGGACCAAAACTCAAAATATTTAGACAATCTCATTTAAAAATAATATTTTTTGGTTGTGGATACAAATTTTAATAATAATATTTACATTCATAAATTAAAAATGCATAAAATAATATTAGGTTGTTTTCAAATTTTATGGTAAAATGTAATATTGTTAATAGAAGATGATCTAGAAATCAATTTGGTTTATCGGATTTTAAGAAAGGTAAGAAAATACTTAGTAAATTTTTAACTGAAAAAAAAATTATAAAAGTGTTTTTTAATTAGCATATTTTTTATTAACCAAAAAGAAAATATATAAACATTGATATATTAATAAAGTAAATATAGGTAAATATTAAAATATTTAACTCTAGGATAAATTTGAAAATAAAGATATTTAATTTTAACACAAATTACAAATATACATATTTATTTCCAACTCAAGTTACAAATTTTAAATTAAAAATATATAATTCATTCATTGTCATTTTATTTAAGCTTACCATTTCAATTTAAACCCCGTTTGTTCCAAATAGTGGAGGGTTCTATGCTTAGATTCTCTAAAATTGTGTTTTACATATAGAGTATATGACTCACCCCAAATGTTTTTTAATAATAATGATAATGAGATGTGTCTCACATATAAACTATATGTTTTAGGGCAAATGTTTCTTAATAATAGTGACTTTCCACATGAGAGAGAGGTTGTCAATTTATAAAAATTTCATTCTTAAAACTCCCTTGATATTTATTAATATATAACTTCTTGCAAATGTAAGTATCATTACCAACAAATGTTTTTTTTTTGTTAAAGACAAATGTTTTTTTTTATTAGTCCCGTGAGACAGCGCGCTTGGTAAAGACAAGTACCTTTCTCCAAGTGTTGGGAGGAGGTCTTGAGGTCAAATCCGGCTAGGTCTCCGAGACAAATTGTAATGGCTGCTTGAGCTAGTTTGGATACAGTGATGTAAATGATTTATATCTCTAAACGCGTGGAAGTTCTCCACCTTTATCGATGTCTCCTGGTCTTATACTGATTACATTTTGACTACAATTCCAAGGTAAAGAAAACTCCAAATTAGCATTTACTTGACAAGTATAGATTAAGTCTGCTCAAATTTAGAAGTTATTAATATCTAGACCATACATAAATTAAAATAAAGTTGTGATATCCCCAAAGCGATATTTAGTAGTGTTGCAGTATCCCTAAAGCTATATTCATTAATTTTTGAAATTTTAAAAGTAATGGTTGAAATTTTAAAAGTAATGGGTAGCCGTTATTTTATTTATATACTAAAATATAATATTGTAAAAGGTTTAACCTAGAGTAATGCAATATAATGTAATATTGTATTATAATATATATTAAAATCTAATATTGTATTGTTTTTTCAAATGAGGTAAAAATTTAAATTTTAAATGTCAACTTTTTTACACTTATTAAAATTTCAATAATTTTACATTTTTTAATATTTTTTTAATTTTTTAATTTTAATAATTTTACATTTATTAATATTTTTTTAATTTTTCAATTTCAATAATTTTACATTTATTAACATTTTTTAATCTTTTAGTATAATTTTATAGAAATTTGTATGTAGTAATTTTTAAACTTTTAAATCATATTTTAAAATATAAGAAACATTGAGATGTTTTTACTTTTTTAATTATTATAAAGATCATGGAAAGCACAGATCTGCATTCTTTTCGAATGACTAAGAAAATGTGTGAATATTATTTATATAAGTCATGCAAACACTAAAAAGTAAAGTTTTCGGAGGCAGTACATGCAGCCTGTTGCCCTTGTTTTAAAGTGTATTGTGATGAGATAATAATAAATCTTCACCTAAATTTTACTGAGTTTTATAGAAGAAGCCACATTTTAGAAGAGATATTCTAGATTAAAAAAAATTATAGAAGAAGACATTTTAGAAAAGATATTCCAGATTTAAAAAGTTTTATAAAAGAAGCTACATTTTCGAAGAGATTAAAAATCACATTAAAGAAGTGACATTCTAGATTAAAAACAACTAAAGACCACATGGACTTGTGTCTATTGAATGCACATAGGTAACAGGGTTTTAATAAATTACAATTATGAGTCTGTTGAATGCACAAAGGTGACCTGATTTTCCCAATTACCATTTATGCTCATCTTATTTTCTAATTTGAATATGTTTATGAAAGTATTCAAGTGTTATAATTTCTTATATTACTTTGACCCTCCACTTCGAAATTCCCTCATAATAAAATCTTTTCAAATTTGTGTTGCTCACTCCAAGGTCACTATTAATTACATGTTTGAATTAAAAATACTCTAATCATCAAAATAAAAATGTCAATAATAATTTTTTTTTTAAAGATTAAAATAAGTTTAAATTTTTTATTTAATTTAAAAATATTCATAAAAAAAATTATTTAAAATAAACAAAATTTTTAATTTTGTTTGATTTAAAAATATTTTGCTTTCCAATTTCTAGCTTAACTTAAATAAATATCAATAATAATTTTTTTTAAATTAAAATAAATCTAAAAACTTTATTTTTCCACCCGGCAGACCTTCAACTTAGGTGATAGCTTGCATTCATATTTTTTTATTTGATTAAGATTGTATACGCTCTTTACTTCTATTAAAGAGTCCAATGTATAGTAGTGCAATCATTACAAGCCATCGAACCCCTTCTCAAACACTACAGGGCCATAAATACGCAGACATAGAAATTCTCTGGGTTTGAAATAATATACGATGAGTTTGCCCCTATAGATATTGTTTATGCAATTTGAAAATATATATAAATTACATATTTGTCGTGCTAGTGTCATGCAATAACAAGTGTAAGAAGTAAAGGTGGGTGTACCATGCAATATAAGTAAGGGTATTCCTTGAAAATGAAAAAGAAGAAATATGTTTGATGTGTCATAAAAAAAAAAAAATAATGTGTTTTATGATAAATTGTTTTACTAATGACCAAGTAGATGCAAAAATTCAAAAACACTTATAATACTAATATAATATTACAATTATATAAGATTTATTTTTTATTGTTCCATATATTTTAATCATAAATCAAATTTCAATTCTCTACTTAAGTATGTCATTGGACAATACTTAACTATCACATGTTTTATTCTTCAACATAATTTACACATAAATACAAATCAAATTTATATATAAATATGATCTTTCATAAATAAAATTATACTTTATTCCTCAATATATTTTACACATAAATCAAATTTAAAATCTATCATAAATAAAGTTGATCTTTCACATATTTTAAAAAACAAAAATATTATAAAAATGATCACGCTCGTACACTAAACTCTAATCTTACGCGATTAACAATTCATCCTCTCTAGTTACATGTGCACTACAAGAAAATTATAAAAAATGACACTTTGAAGTATGCTCTTCATTACCTACATTTATATAATATATAAAAAAGAAAAAATAAGATTGTTGAAATGCAAAGCGTAAAAAGAAGAAGTTGAATTTGACTTTGAAACTTTCGGGAGAAAATTATGCACCAGTTATCCTCAATACATTATTGTACCCAGTTTCTGCAAAAAATCTTAATAATTATCTGCAAAATGGAATGTCTCGATTCGTATATTTGCGCAAATAGATATATGATAATCATATCTTACATATTTTCCATGCTATACGTTCAAAAATATATATAACATAAATTCAAATTAAATGGTATATATTAGACATTAAATAAGAAATTTAGTATAACAAAATCTGTAATAATGTAATAATTAAAAAATGTTTTGCAATAATGCATTAATTGATGGAAAAACATCCAGTTTTTTTTGCAAAATTGTTGTTGAGAGCTTATGATCAGATACGGTCCAATTGCATGATCACGAGTTGCTCAAAATTAAAGTGAAAGTAGGCCATTGATTAAAGAATGAGATCAGCAGCTTAATGAATTAATGTAGAAAATTATTCAAACGAATTAAGCATTGGCATTCAGTAGATTTCACCCTTAGACATCAGTATAATACACAAACAAAGCTTCATGTTTAATTAATTATAGCCTTCTGCTGTTGGGAATTTTGCAAAATAAAGGAAAAATACAAGTCCAAAACTGAAAGACGTTGTGACTCCGAGCTCCAGCTGCGATCTGACCGCCAAATCGTGAGTTGCTCCTGCTGAATCAGAGGAGAGGGAAGAACATTTTCCTACTATTATACCTTCAGGTATAATGATTTTCCTAAGATATTCATGAGCCAAAATAATTAGTAAGTTTTGAAATTGGTAATTGCATAGGCGCGAGCGCATCTACTCTCTTCTTTCCTGCAGATCAGCTCAAATTGCCCTGGTACACTGGTGCCTCCACTACCACTGCAAACTTCTGTTTTCACCGACGATATGGACGAATCAGAGATAAATGACCGCCTCCGCCGCCGCCTCCTCCTATATGTGCGTTTGCAGGCTCAAACTTGTTGCACCTTGACCTGGTCGAGAGGTTTGGAACATAGCCGTCGTAGAAAGAAGACATATTGACTGACCATGACCATGCCCATGACTATATGAAGAATAAGAGTTGGGTATGGGTATGCTTGTCATAATGCTTTGGCTTTCGGTCATGAGTGCCATCATGGATCCAACGCCGACATCTCCGCCATATTCAACCATGTGAACTCCATACAAGCTGGAAGAAGATTGAGCAGTTGTGTTCATATGCTCCATTCCCTGCATATGATCCCAACTACAACTACATATAGTTCAATTGGAATTTAATCCACCTTTTGTGCATTCGAACACGCTTGATTGGGCTTTGCTCAACCTTACACACCAAAGGGTGATCGCAGTATTAATTCATCGATGGCAGATCTGGATCCTTCTGTTGACATGGAATAATCATTCCTCACGGCAAGAATACCTACTGCTCAGAGTATCAAAGAAAAATAGTGGGAGAAGAAGCAGAAGGAGATATTCCCATTAATCACACACGATCACCAGTGATAGCCTCTGAACTATGCTCAAAGCAGAATCTCTGCCTGAGAAGCCAAAAACCCAAGCTGACAGTTTCTTGCCCTCGCTTTTCAGTAAGGTAAAAGGTGTGTGGACTGGCATACGCCATCCTGGTAAAAACTTCAATATGATGCGCTTGTGGGATGTACATGGGGGAGGGATCACATATCTTGCTCTGGCCTTGTACAATTTGGCCTGATTAATGGTGTAAGCAGTATCACTCCAGATTGGGCCTTTTGGAGGCATGGAGGGAGGCAACATCGACGGAGGATTTGGAACATATCTTAGTTCATCAACGAGGCCGATTATTTTTAGATAAGCATGAAAGGAGGCAGCTGTAGTAATTATGCCGATAAGTATCATTGAACACTGGAGTGACAACAAAGTGACAACAAAGGATTTAAATGAAATGTTACAGTATTTAAATGAAATGTGACAGGTGGATACATTGATTTGACAAGTAGTATTGGTTAGGTGGTATTTGAAAATTTATCAACCAGTTGATAGATTTTCAACAAAACCTAACACTAGAAATGCCTTTGGTATAAATATTGTATTCATTATTACTAGTACAGTCACATAATCGTGACTCATGAACATGGAAAGGCATATGAAATGCGCAAACCGTTAAAAGGTATGAGGAAAATGCAGGGACAGGTGAGGAAATTCGGGTTAATAATCCAAACTTGGTAATGTTAAACGTTAATAGGTAAATGTTAAAAAGTAAACAACGGTTAATGGATGCATTCAAAAATACAAAGAGATTATGAAGAGTAAATCACATTCATTGATTTGGGAGGACGACTAAGAATATTCCTGCATCTTTAATTGTTAACCATCAGATTAGAATTTTAGATTAAAAGATGATTAATTGTGCCCATTACCAATAGGTATATGTCTTTCCGCATAAATATGTGATAATGTTTTGTTAAATTTTATTCAATTAATTATTCAAATTTATTTTTATTTTTCATTTTTCATGTACAACGTTTCCTAATATAGATTTTGCACCCAACATTTCTGTCATATACATTTTGCACCCAAATGTGATAATTTTTTGTTAAATATTATTCAATTAATTATTCACATTTATTTATTTTTTTCATTTTTCATGTCCAGCGTGTTCCTTGATATACATCTTGCACCCAACACTTCCGCCATATACATTTTGCACCCAACAATTCTTTCACATTTATAGTCATGCTTGTGTATCACGACATTTTGCACCCAACAATTCTAGACTCACGGGTTCACATTTATAGTCATGCTTATGTATCACGAGTCCGACCTATCGCAACATTAGATTTAGTAATTTATAGAATATTATAACATTGTACCAAGATTTATAAATTAAATTAATGATATCTATTCTATAATATTAATATTAAATATTGTATTCATTATTAATATGTGATTAAATTTTATTCAATTAATTATTCAAATTTATTTTTATTTTTCATGTACAGCATGTTCCATGATATACATGTTAAGTAAACATTTAAGGCTCTGAGGCCTGTTAGGTAAACATTTAAGGGTGTCATAACCGTCCAAGGGCCTCGCGTTGTGTAAATATGTAAGAAAGAATGTGTGTGGCAGGCTTTTTTACGTACGTTAAGTACTTGATAATAATAAAAAATAAATAAACCTTGAATAGGCTAGCATATCAAACATTGGGATAAATTGAGCTAGCAGAAAATGTTAAGACAAACATTTGAACTAATGCTAGCAATAATCCACCTTCAAGCAATGCATAAAAAAATATATGATTCAAAAAGACCATATACGATCAAAAAGTTTGGATATGCTAAAATATAAAACATTGGGAATAGTGAAGTCGGCAATAAGACCTCCAATCTGTTATCCAATCAGATCATGACATATATGGTACTCTTTATTATATAAAAAACAATGTTTTTTGTTCCCTAGTTCCAACATTATATATTATGCACATATTTGTGGTCAAAGAACAAACTAATACGAGGTCAACGAATTATCGATCGCTATAGTCCCTCTATGCCTACGGCAGGGACTAATAAGGAAAATTTTAACCAAATGAGTTACCAAAACATATTGTATTGCTTAGAAGGAGTATTGGGGGTGTTGTTATTGTTATTGTTTTTGTTGTTAAGATGGCCTTGGAGAGCGTGCTCATAAAAAAGTATTTTCACACAAGAAAAAAAATTTGCTTCTCGATGACAACAAGGGTTAGATCTCGGTTAGCTTACCCAGAAAATGCACCATTTCTGATTTGTTTTTTATTTTCTGAGATCGCATAGGGCATGGGGCAAAGAGCATGCGCAGATCCAAAGGAGTACAGCAACCCATAAACAAAAAACAAAAAACTGAAATAAAACCGAAATAATACTCTGCAAAATTTTTAAAATGGCGTATTCATGCTTTCTACCTCCGGATCTGACTGAAATGGTCGTATCTTGGGAAAACATAAACCTTTTCGAGTGAAATCAAAAGCATTCTTGACTAAAACAAGTGGCCTGGACACAATGGAAAAGTCCTCTCAACCCAAAACTGTACGAAAATGGCAAAAACCAGAGATGAGGCAACTCGGCTTCACAATCTCGATCTACAATGGAAGCAGGTCTTCAAACAGGCTTTAATACCATGTTCGACAACACATGTATTCCAACAGAGGATGAACACCTTCAATAACCACTCATATAACCAGATCAAAGATTAACACACCTATATTTTGACGTGGTAAATCCTTTATGGGGAAACATCCACGACCCCAGCCAACATGGCCACTTGGAGCAATTTATTAATGCAAAAGAAAAAGATTACAGAGAGATTTACAATAGAGATTCTCACAATCAATCATCAACAAATGACCCTCCATGTTCTTTAAATAGAGATAATGGACCAATCGAGTGTTAAGCCATGGATCAATGTAGTCGTTAAGATCGAGGAGAACATGAATCGTCAGATCACTCTATGTCAAGAACATATCATGATCATCGGATTTCTTAACTACAAATGCATACTAAATAAACACAATTTTACCTAACAACACATTAGACCAAGTAGATCTTAACTAAATCTTAAGTGTCTAAATATCCTAACACATGGGATTGTCATTAACTAGAGCATCATTATGTTGGGCATCTGTTGGCAGGCCAGCATTGATTCCCTGAAGTTGTTGCTTCGTCTTAGCTAGTTGGATGAGAATCTCCTTACAATCATCATCTTTATCCTATAGAACATTTCCCACAAAGTTTTTAATGTGCCAATGCAGGTCCACCATTCTCTAGTATTTGGTATCCCTCACCCTGGAGCTTCCCAGATAAGGTACCTAGTCTCCTATTTCAGCATCTATTTCCCACTCATGGATGTTTCCTCTCGCCAAGCATATTTATTCTTTGACATTAGTTATCTCCTCCTGGATATGATGAGGAATTTTCTCCCGATATTCCTATGCAACAACTCTAACTTCAAGCTCCAATCGTGGGTTGTTCGGTTCTAGACTAGAATTGAGAGAAGTGGAGGGTTCATGGAGGTTGTTGTTGAGGCCACAACAACTCCCTTTTACTTTTTCTTTTACAAGCAAAAGGAAAGGGCCCCTCTACTAAAATTCCATCCCTAATGCCTAATCGTCTACTGCTTGAACCTAATGCAATTCTTTACCTGCCTTGAGGGAGTTGGGGGTTTGATCTTGAGTGATGGTTTTCTTGAATGAGTTTGTTGTTGAATATTTTATGAATGGATAACTCAAATTATGCATCTTCCTACTTGCATGTTGTGCTTCATGTCTTCATCTTTATCCTTTCGCATGTGGATCCTACTCTTATGTTTCAAACACTAAGTTTGAATCACAAACTTACTAATCCTTCTTTTCAGTTGAGACTCAACACATGCAGTATCAAGGCACTTATCTACAGCCACCCATAATTATTGTTGAAGAAACCTAACGCTCATTTATAAGTTTACTTGAAGGCGGGGAATATAATGTTTATGGTGTATTGACAAGTGTCCTTTTAATCACATGACTGATCTCATTTTTTTGTTTTGCATGAGCAGCTTCACAGGGCCACTTCATTTACGTGACCGCTCCAGCCTTGACATGTAGGTGGGGGAATCCCTTGATTCTTATCGAGAACCTTGACCTTGATCCTTATCAGACTTCCTCTTATCAAGAAGCAAATTACCTTGGCTTACAATTGCCTTGAGGTCTGAAGCTCCCAAGGCTATCGAATCCACCTTTCCATCAGGCCTGTCCACGAGCCTCTTCAGATTAATCTCTACCAGGTTCCTCTTTCAATCTTCCCTCTCTCGAAAAACCCAAGACCAAGGTCTATTGAGTTTCATGGATGTAGGTCTTTGTTGTGTCGTCATCGAATGTTTTCTCTCTATCTGTCGCAATTAGTATCATGCATTGTAGCCTGGCGTAAGAACTTATTCCTTGATCTGATTGTATTCAATCTCTTTGTTATCTTAGCAGGTCTTCCCTCTTAGATGTTTAGCTTGACTAGATTAACTTGGGTCGTGCACTTAGTTGGCGTCGATCTGCTTTTATCATTCGTCGCTACTTATGACGTTGATTTATCGCATGGTCTATCATCTTCTTCCGCTTAGTCGTTGTCCATTTGTTGCATTTGAATTTGAGCATTCTTGGTCACCATATGACCTAGCTATCCAACTTGACACCTGATTACTTGAAACCTACCTGGTATACATTGTGCCTAATTTTGGCCCCTATGTACAGAACCCTGAACAGTGGAACCATGATGGGCATGGAACTCTGACTTGTGCATAATTTGACCTTATTTTCCTAATTTGCGTTTTTATTTTTAAATATTTTTTTCTATATTTTTATTTTTCTTCAATCTCCTTTTACCATTCCTCGCTACTTGTGACGTTGATTTATCACATGGCATGTCGTCTTCTTCCCCTTGGTGATTGTCCATTTGTCACATCTGAATCTGAGTGTTCTTGATCACCATATAACCTAGCTATCTGCCTTGACACCCAATTACTTGAAACCTACCCGATATACATTGCTCATAATTTTGGCCCCTAGGTGTGGAACCCTGACCAGTGGAACCATAACTTCTGGGTAATTTGGCCTTGTTTTCCTAATTTGTGTGTGTGTGTGTATTGCATATTTTTATTTTATTTATTTATTTGTTTTTATTTTTATCTTTATATTTATTTATTTCCATTTTACCCTTAGTTTTGCAAAACCACATGGTGATTTCCCTTGAAACCTACCCGATATATATTGCTCCTAATTTTGGCCCCTAGGTGTGGAACCCTGACCGGTGGAACCACGATAGACATGGAACCTTAACTTCTGGGTAATTTGGCCTTATTTTCCTAATTTGTGTGTGTGTGTGTGTGTGTGTGTGTGTGTGTGTGTGTGTGTGTGTGTGTGTGTGTGTGTGTGTGTGTTGCATATTTTTATTTTATTTATTTATTTGTTTTTTATTTTTATCTTTATATATATTTATTTCCATTTGACCCTTAGTTTTGCAAAACCACATGGTTTGATTGCACATGGTAATTGCCCACGGTTTTTTATTTCCTATGCTTTTCCCTAAAGATACTCTAGATATTTATTTTTACACGGGGTGAAATTTATTTACATGGATAAACTATTTGTTTTACATGAATAAACTATTTGTTACATGAGGTGTTTTGCATAAAATCTAATGTGTGTTACATGGGGTGTTTTGCATAAAACCTAATGTGTGTGTGTAGCCATTTCGTTTATTTCTTTTTTGTTTTTTTATTTTGTTATCTATTTTATCCCTGAAGTCCTAGGTTGCACATATTCATTTTATATTTTCTCATTTAATTTAGTTTTTATTTTAATTCCATCTAGTTTCTTTTTAAAATTTTAAAGTATTCATTTTTTCCTCACTTATTAAACTTCAACGTAATCTTTCATGAGAATTATCTCCAGGTTTCTCCCCGCTGGTCTACATCTCCACTTCACGGTAAATTCCGTGGGAATTTACCATCCAAGACATACCTCATATCTTCATGGAATCCCTAACTCTCCTCTCGAGTACCTTAGGAACTATATGGATATGTTATTAATATCGCAAGCCTAGCTTATCTAGAATCCCTCATCTAAAACCTAGCTCATTACACTTCAATGGGAAGTAACACTCTGATGGGAAGTATTATTCTAATATTATTTAAGCTATTAGGAGGAAGCCTCGGTCTCATCTTTGGTCGTCGGACTCCGATGAGCTACCATTGGAGTGTGTCGTCGGAGTGTTGAAGTCTCAATAAGCCATCAAAGTGGTGAGTATTGTGTCGTCGGAGTGAGCTATCGGAAGAGTCCATCGTAGTGTGCATGCACCAACCCTTCCGACCATGCATTATTTTAATATTTTTCTTTTGAAGGGTTATTTTAACATTATTTTTGGAAAATATGCACCCATTGAAATAATCATTATTTGAATAATATTTGTGGATAAACGTGAACCCATCAGGAATGGTATTATTTAATATTTATTTGTTAGGGGGGGAATTAACCATCAGAGCCGTCATCGTCAGAGTGACCCATCGGGATTTACTTTTACCATGACCTACCTCACCTTCCAACCACGAGACTCAACGACCATACCTTATTTTAATATATCGTTTTTGGAGGGTTATTTTAATATTTATTTATTACCCATAGTAGTCTTGTACTTTCGGAAGTGTTCCATTAAAATGTATCATTGGGAGTGAGCTGGAGTGGTGAGTACTATGTCATCAAAAGTGTGTCCTCGAAGAGTTACTGTTGGAGTATGAGTTCTAAGTCTCACCTCCAGCCATGAGACCCCAACCCTGTCGTCGAAAGTGTGTCCTCGAAGAGTTACTGTTGGAGTATGAGTTTTAAGTCTCACCTCTGACCATGAGACCACAATTGTCTCGTCAAAAGTGTGTCCTCGAAGAGTTATTGTTGGAGTATGAGTTCTAAGTCTCACCTCCAACCATGAGACCCCAACAACCATCAGAACTGTTGGAGTGTGAGTTCTAAGTCTCACCTCCAACCACGAGACCTCAATGACCATTGGGACATATGTGCATGCAATGTTTCAATATTGTAATTTTCTACCACGAATTTGGACTATGTTTCATTTGTGGGGGTATTTAATATTTAATATTTATTTTATTAATTATTACATGCATTGTTTTAATATTGTAATTTTTTACCAATACTATAGACTATGTTTCATTTCGGGGGGGATATTTAATATTTATTATTTATTTTATTAAGGGTGGTGGGGAATTTGATTAATTTGATTTTGTAGGTTAATTTTAATTAATTTTGTTATTTCCTATTTTATTTATTTTTATTTTATTTTTTAATTTTTAGTGTGGCAATTGGCCAAAATTACATTACAAGCCACAGGTCCTATGTCTTCCCAAGGCTCTTATAAAAATTAGATAAAGGGGTTAAAACTATTTAAACCAATCAGTTTTGGATTGCCATATGCATGTGGGATTTTTATTTTCACGTTAAGGATCAATGACCGAAATTCATCCACGGGCAGATCAAGGGTTGTTGAGCACCGTTTTTCAAACGGACATATCTTGAGCTGCAGGTGTCATAATTGAGCCCATGATACCTCGTTGGAAATGTATTGAGACAAAGAATCCATTGGAAAAAGGATTCAAACCAACACAGTAACATAAAACCTCAAAAATAACAGAGAACAACAAGCCACATATTTGGGAGGGAAATTGAATATGTAAACTTCAGACAACCATATACAGGGATATATGCAACGAAATTAGGCACATGATAGCTCGTTGGAAAGCTATAAGAGAGTAGAATGTGATAGAATAACAAGTATGAAATATTAAGGGCATAAATTCATGGAAAACATAGAAAACAAAAGAGGCTCGGATTTAATTGAAGAACATGCTGTGCAATGTTCAAACAGTCGCAACTCGTGTTATATGAGTTGAATTCGGACCTGCAAGAGCACAATGGAAGGTTGAGATAGAGGAGAAGAAGACATGACGATATTAATCAACAAACAAACACTAGAAACACCCAGAAACATCACGAGGGATAGAAGATGACACCAACGGGAAAGGTCAATAACATTTTTAATGAATATGATTTGTAAACTGCCTTAGGGAAAGAATAACCACTTAGGAGTATCTTAAGATTTTGTTTGTAATGCTCACATGTTCATTTTTAAAAATGTAAAAGAAATTTGAAATGTAAAATGACAAAACGAAGGGAAATGAAATAAACAATTGAAAAGAGTTGAGAAGTCTCTCTTGTCTTATAAAAGAGAACTCGCTAAATGTAAGGGGGGACTTTTGCCCATTGTATAAACTGGTGATACTCTTATTTTTTAATATATGAAGAGAAGAAAGTGTTTTGAAGTCATAATTGTTTTCAAATGCTTATGGGACTACTCTACACATGTATTTTTCGTTAAGTTTTTATGAGTGCTAATCATGTGAACTATTTATGTGCTTAGTATTTAGAATCTCTATACTATTTTGATTTCTAATGAGTACAGGGATGATGTTACGGGTCTCCTCTTCAATTATTTGAGATGATATCTGAAATATTATTGTTTTAACATATTCTTGGTTGTCATGAACTATTTCTCCTGTCAAAATATCAGTTTTAATTGTGCTCATCTATTAGTTTTTCCCCCGCGAGATAGGTTAGAAGTAGTTAGGATAGATTAGTTTGCTTTCAGTTTAGATTAGATTTAGAATTTATTAGAACTCTTTGGGGGGGGAATTCATTGTCTTTCCCCTTTTTATTATTTTAATTATTAGTGGCAACCAGACCAACATATTGGTCATAAATGCCATCCCAAACAAGAGTAGGTCTAATTGGGACCTACCATCGGGCGTTCTCCCTTACCTGCTTGACAAGCCATTTGGACCCATCAACAGTTCCTTATACCTCAACGATAACCACGATTATATCCATGGCTAGGTGGCATAGCTAAAAAATAAATGGTAGAGTCTAGTTGAATATTAGATGAATCCCATAAGAAGTATGAGGCCATAAAGAGATTCCAAGAAAAGTTTCCCCGTTGGGGAGGCGAGGTCTCCCTGTTACACGTAAAATTGCCACATCTAAGTGTCGCACCTTGGTTTCGAATCCCCGACACCATGGAAAACAATATATTATGTTCCCTAGTTATCAAAGAGAAGAAAACCCACTTTCTGAAGGCCAAGCACATTATCTTCCCCCTTGTTTTTTGGATTAGATAGAGCATTGACGCCCCCCTGCCATGGCTTAGGGAGCATCACTCCAGGGTGACGCTTCTTGCTAGACTAGGAGGGAGCGTCACTGATGCCTTCTGTTAGGATTGAAGAGAGCATTAATCATGTTAGGGTGGTTTTAACCAATCCCACCTTATTCTATGGGTCAGCTCCGACATACTTCTGGTGGTTATGATCGAGGGATGACTCATAAGCTCGAGTCTCTCCTTTTTGGGTAATCAATCCTAACTTATGGAGGAAAGATATCAACCTTCCCTTGATATTATAAGTTGGTAAAACCTCCCGAGCCTATATATAAACAAGGCCTCTCAAGGGTGGAGGAGATTATATGAAGTTAAGGTCTTAAGCATATCAAACCTCTGGTTCATTTGTTAGCATACAGTAAGGGGATGGATAAGAGGAGCATTGGAGGAAGCTTGCTCAACATCAAGGTGATTGTAAGTACTATCCTTTGTTTCTCATGAATATAAACTTGGCCTATTCCCATACTTCTATCTCATTTAGTTTACATATGAATGTTATGCTTGTTTCATTTAGTTAGATTTACTTTCATCTAACTTTGTGCAAGCAGTAGAAGAGGAAGATCATTCTATCTAAGTGCAGGGAGATCATGATTGAGCCAAGACTGGATCCAATGCTCGAGCAATAAGGAGCAGCGAGGACAACCTTCAAAAAAGGTGCACTCTTATTTCCTTTTCCCTCTTCTCATTTACATGCATGAATAGACATGAGCAAGGGATGTTAGTGTCCACTTGCTCTATTCTGTCTTAGCCGAAGAAAACCCGGCCAAGGGGAGCTTAACCTATCTGTAGGGTAAGATTTCTCACAACAAATTTAGCGGCTCCACTAGGGAACTATTGTTTCCTTGGTTTCTATCCTTTTGTTTCTTATGATTTCTTGATGAATGCTTAGTTTCTTAAGTCTTTTTGCTTTTCACTGTCACTGAATAGCTTATAGAGTCCTCAAGAACACCTTTGATGAGTCTGTGTTGGGCTTGAGCCTGTTTGACCCTTTTTTCAAATAGTGACACTCCCCTCTAGTGGCTTACAGAGAGTCACTGACGCCCCCTGGTAGGATATTAAGGAGCATCACCCCAACATCAACGCCCTTTACTCGTGGTACCAGGAGCGTCACCCTTCCTTCTGGCTTGGTTTTTGGGCCTTTTGTCTCTGTTTCTCAATCTTTATGATCCAAAGTTTTGTCCCAAATTCTTCTTTCATTGCTTTAGACTTTAATTGTTTGATATAGATTGCAAATATCACTTTTCAGGTCTTGTTTTTTAAGAAGGCTATAAGTTGGTCATGGTTGATCAGATCCTTGAGTTCAATTTTGATTTTCAGTAGTCTTTTTATTGACTAATTATACAAGCAATTGACTTTTGTACTTTTCTTCCCAAAGAACTTTCAAGCATTATACTTGTCATTTTTGGAAGCCTTTTCTGTCAACGTGGAGGTAATTTATTGGCAATTGATTCTTGCACTTTAGTTATCTTTTGAATTCAGAAACCTTTTAGAGTTGCTTGTGCTATTAATTGGTCTCGAATCTTTTGGTTTTAAGACTTTTTAAGAGTGATTGCTTTCTTTCAAATGCTTTGATTGAACAAGTGTAGAAAGTCTCTTTTATATTTGTTCTCTCAATTTGTGAATGCATCTTTGTTTGAGTATTATTTTGCTTCTTGTTCTCTTCTATCATAACTTTGAGCTATTTTATGCTCATTGAAAGAAAAGTGAGTAAATTGTCCAAGATTGCTAAATAATATTGTTGAACATTAAAGAATGCTCAAATCCAATTGTCTTATATGTTGGGTATTTGTTATATTCTTTGCACGACTAGTTTGAACGTCTGCTACGTTGCACCGGGTGCGCAGAGGGGTTTGAGGAAAAACAAAAATCCTCGGGAAACATGTCGCATTTTTGCCTCATGTTTTTGTGTCACCTCGATTTTCATGTCCATTGTTGGGCGATTTTTACGCACATGGTTTTTGTCGATGGTTTTATATTTCCAATTAAGGAATTAGGGTTGTTGACTAATCCAAGTCATTGGGTTAGGGTTTTGGATGACGTTGGCTCCTATGTGTATATTGTATTGTAAACAATGTAACACTGTGAATGAATATAGAATATGTTGGTTTTCCCTGTTTGGGTTTTCAGGGGAAAAATATCTGTGTAATGTGTGTATTTTCCATTGTATATTTTTTGTTCTTTTATTGAAAATCTATTTGCAGTAAAATATTGTACAAGGTTAAAATATACAATATAAGCATAGCCAAGAACCCCCTCTAACACAAGGGCTAAACACGAGGTTGTGTGCAGAGAATAAGAAGATATTACCCCTTCAAAGCTTGACCAATCATAGCAGAAAGAGCGTATATTGGGGGTTTTCTTGAGAAACTATTGGTTTGATCTAGTCTCGGTGCTTCGTGAATCTCGAATCCATTCAAGGTCCTAAAGAGTCGTATCGGTCCACTTGTCTTTAGTTCTCTTGAAGAGCCTCAAACCTTGTTGTCATGCCCATGCGTTCGGTCCCGACTGTCAACTGTTCCCCCCCACCCCCCCAAAGGCCGACTACGAGTTGGTAACCTTAGTGGTCTTTCCTAGGTATCTAAAGAGATGATTGTGGGGGAATTTCCACGATACCTAGGGAAGACGTTGTATCACACTTTCAGTACCCTTGGAGGGTCACCCCACGAAGCGAGGGTTGCTTACACCAAGAACGACTGACATGTGGAGGTCGGGGTAACTACTTCTCATATCTTCGCTGACAACTTGATATCTCATCTTCGGAAGATCCATCTATTGTTTGTCTGGTTGATTACCTTTAGCTTTTTTAAGGGTGTTTTTTTTCGTCACTTGTAGTTGGCCCTAAGATTGCTGGTTTTTTTTAATTTGTCGACAATGGTCTTCGTAGGTATCATAGGATGCAATGGTTTCCTCTGGAAGGTTACAATCCCTTACCTCCTCCTTCACCAGAAGATCATTCCCACAAAGGAATAATAAACGAAGAAGTTGTCTCTAAGACTGGGAGTGTAACTGCTCCTTTACCTGAACAATTTACGTAAGGGAGCATAGGTTTTCAGGAAGGTTATGTTCCTACAAACTGACCTTTAACTAATCCTTTTGGCCCAATCGTTCTACATATGCCTCCTTCGGAACATTTTGAATCTGCAATACAATATTATCCTTCCCAAATACCACTCATACCATACAAGGAAGTTTTAGTTATGGAGTCAGGAAACCTAGCCATACAAAAGGATTTACTACCCCTATTCGAACATATGCATTAGTTAATCCTACTCAGACTCATGCTCCTGCTCCTTCAACTTTATGAAGAACATCTTCAGGCCAAGACATTCGCCTTAAGATGGAAATGACACCAACCCAACCTCTTCCTACCTTGAAACAGTCACCTATAACCTCTTCCTTACACTCGTATATGCTTAATCATTCCAAGGGACAAATAGGTAGCATTGTTATTGTTTTGAGTCAAATGTCAAGTAGCTCGGGTTTTCTCCTTCCTATTCAATAAACAAACACTACGACAATTTCACACATTGTACCTTTGAAAACCAGAAGTTCATTTATACCACAAAATTCCATTAGGACACTGCCTCCTCTTAAAACACAAAATCCTATTGTGACACAAGTTTCAGCCAGGGGAAAAATTTATGCTAGTGGACAAAGTCCCATCACTGGGCATATTCCCATTAGTGGGCATTTTCCTATTAGTGGATAGATTCCTACTAAAGGGAAACCCTTAGTTGGTGGAAGAATCCCAATCATAACCAAACCCATGACTAGAGGGAAAGTTATTGGACAACTTCCAAACCCTTTTGTTGGAAGACAACAACAACCTCGAGGGAAAATTTCTCCGGTAGGTCCCTCATGGGGGGAAATCGCTCAAGCACGACCCTCTAATCCTAATCCCTCATAACTCTATTATGGACAACCATTTCTAGGTGTTGTTAACCCTACCTGGGCTCAATCGAGTCAAACAGATTTTCCTCCATAAGAAAGTGTACCTAATCAACTGGTGAATCCAAAATTTTTTGCCCAAATTCCTCAACTGGTGAATCCTGCTCTTTCTATTCAGGTTCCTCAACAACAACCTATGGGAGGAAAGTCTGGATATAATGTACCTTTACAACCGAATTATCGTCCTACTGGTATATTGATGCCTCATCAGTAATACCAGTATCATCAAAGCAATCGACAATTACCTTTTCTAGCCACTTTAGACCTTCCAAATTTATCAAGATTGATGAATTATCCCATACTACATTCTCCATTCTAGCCAGTAATTCCTACCAAGTTACCATTTGATATTCCTAAGTTTGACGAAAAACCTGGGGAAGACCCCAATAACCATGTTATGAAATTACATCTTTGGTTTTCTTCGAACTCATTAATGGATGATTATATTTGGTTGTGTCTTTTCCAACAAACTCTTATGAGATCAGTAGATAAGTGGTATATTGAATTACCACAGGGTTTCTTCAATGACTTTAATTCGCTTTCGATGGCCTTCTTAACCCATTTTTCGCTGCCAATTAGATATGAAACCGGTACAGAGCTTTTGACCTCCCTTTGACAATCCACTTCCACTCACATTTATGATCATATTCATGAGTGGAGGCGATAAAGACAGTTAATTAAAGATGCCATTCTCGACCAATTATTGGCAGAATGGTTCACGAAGTCCCTTTTACCACCCATTTCCAGAGATGTTGCGATGGGAAGTGTTGTCACTGAAGAGCAGGCTATTAGTCGTGATCAATATATGGATTTGGTTTATTCCCAATCCAAAACCTTGTATGAATTAATCTTGCATGCTCCTCGTACGTCAAGTGATCAATCAAAACCATCATATGACACTCATGTTGATGGTGTCATCGATTCTTTAAAAATTCATTCTGCCACAAAATCAACTAGGCAAACAATCCATCCATCGTCTACCCCATCTACAACACAGACTTCCATTCCACCCAACTCTCCTTCCTCTCTTATGAAAACCTATTAGGTGAATGTATTCTAATCTGCTTCATCTCCGCAACCTGGAGGAAAGAAGAAGAATAAAAATAAATCTAAGAAAACTTCTAATCAAACGGGGAGTCTGAAAACACAAAAACTTGTGGTCGATAAACAATTGCAGGGAAAGCTGAAATTCCCATGTTTAATGTGTGGAGAAGATCATTAAACTAGGGATTGTCCTCGCCGAGATGAAGTGACAAACTTTTTAAAAGGGAATTGCCAACCCACTTTTTTGAAAAATCCTTTTCCACCACAGCAACAAAAAATGGTTATGCAAAATCTTGCACCTACGCAAGGGGGCAACACAAGTCATCCTCCTAGTGGGGATGCTTCCTCAAGTTCACATGTTTTTATGTGTAACGAGACTATAGATTTGACGACTATGACAAATACATATGATACGCCTCCAGGGAAAACTAGTAACGGAAGTTTTGCTAATGGAACTGTGAATGACACGCCTTCCATTTATGATACCCCTCTGTCTGGACCTCTCCAGATAGAGAAACCTACTTTTGACTTAGTATTACATCCACCCAAGAGTACAATCTGAAGGTCAACTTTTAATCCAAACACTTGTGTTGCCCAGAACTACAACATTGTTGAAGATCTGGCACAAGCACCTGTCGATGCTCGAGGTTCTCCAGAACTGTCCTAGTCAACGTAGAACCCTCTTGGCAGCCATCAAAGCTGTAGACCCTGAGTCATCCAATAATATTACATTTAACCTAGAAGATTATAAAACGAGGCTCTCCCATCAATTTGTATTTCAAATTCAGGTTGTTGTTCGGAATCAATGCATTCATCGTACTATATTGGATGAAGGAGCTTCAACATGTGTTATGTCTCTATCTTGTTGGAGAGCTATCGGTTCTCCTAGTCTAAATTAGTCTCCTACTACATTGAAAGCGTTTGATGGATGTGGCTTCAAGCCTTTTGGATTGTTGCAATCTTTATCCATTACACTAGGGGGAGAAACCGTTTTCATCAATGTATAAGTGGTCAACACTCCTCTAGACTATAATTTATTGCCATGTCAAAGCTAGTTTTATGTGATGACCATCATTGAATCTTTGGATTTTTGTCTTATGCAATTTCCCCATTAAGGGAAGATTGTTACTATCCACAGCCACACTACTAACAATGTCCCATTTTTGGGATATTTGAAGCTTAGCTATGAGAGTGTGGGAGTAGGTCTCCTCAAGGATTACTCACTCATGGGAGATTTTCCCATATATGCTCCTAAAACCTCACAGCAAAACACAATGATTAATATGATTTCAACCATGGTACATCAATCCCTTGAATCATTTGATCCTTGGGTTGTGCCTAGTCCACTAGAACTTGATATGCTCGACAATGTTATGCCACTTAGTCGAGTCGAGGAGGCATGTGACACTATTCAAACTACCTCTCCTTGTTCTAGCAACCAACATTTGGTTGCATCAGATTCATATTCTTTGCCATCCTGGTTAACTCTTTATCGTCTTGTTCTGACTACTTCCTATAGATTTTTCCATTGGACGAATCCATAATGGAAATTATTAGCATAGAAGAGTCACCTTGGGACGATCACCAACATCGATCGTCTTTTCTCCCAAGTTTGGATGTGATAGAGGAATATATTAAATCCATATTTTCATGTGATATTGTTGGTAACCCTTAATCTCCGATACCTACTGAGGATATTGTTTCCAAAGGAAATATAGGGAATGTTACACAGACCATTTCCATTGACATATCAACAAAAGATGGTGTCATGGAAACCATACAGTTAGGCGTGAATTGTTCAACTGAAAGAAATCCAAGCTTACACAACATTATTTAAATAATTTCATGACATTTTTGCTTGGAGCTACTAAGAAATGCCAGGGCTCGATCCCTGGATCATTGTGCATGAAATCAAACTTTGCTCTCAAGCTAAACATGTACGACAAAAACTTCGCCTAGTGCACCCTAGGAAAACTACAGCTATAGTGGAAAAATTGTTGAAATATAGTTTCATTTATCCCATACCTCCGACTGAATGGATTTCTAACATCGTTTTGGTCACGAAAAGACAAGGGACAATTAGAGTTTGTGTTGATTATAGGGACCTAAATAAAGCTTGTCCTAATGAAAATTACCCTACTCCCTTCATTGACCAAATCATCGATAATTGCGCTGGAAGTGTAATCTTCTCATTTATGGATGGCTTCTTAGGCTACAACCAGATTGATATTCTCCCCTCTGATCAACATAAAACAACTTTGAAGTGCTCATGGGGAAACCTTCACATACCGCAAGTTACCCTTCAACCTTAAAAATGTTGGAGCTACCTTCCAATGGGCTATGTCGTATGCTTTCTACCACATCAAGCACATCATTGAGCCCTACATCAATGACTTGCCTGCTCATTTGGCTTGTCGAGAGGATCACATTGATCATCTGAGAGAAATTTTTCTTAGGTGTCGGTTTTATAGCATACACTTGAATCCTCACAAAAGTGTTTTCGTTGTTGAAATAGGTAGACTCCTAGGCTTCGTGGTTTCAAAATATGGGATTAGGGTGGATCCATTAAAAGTGAAAACTATTTTCACTTTACCTCCTCCCAATAACCTTAACCAACTCCAAAGTTTGCAGGGGAAGGCAAACTTTCTACGTTGTTTCGTCTGCAATTATGCAAAGATCACGAAAGGATTTATGCGATTGCTAAAGAAACGCATCCCTTTCATCTAGGATGACCAAGATCAGAGCTCATTCAATGCTCTCAAGCATGCTTTAACAGATACACCATTGTTTCATTCCCCAAACTTTATATGAGATTATATCCTTTACTTGACCACCTCCACTTCCACTATTGACATGGTGTTAGTTCAAGACAATGACGACGACACAGAACATGTCGTCTACTACTTCAGTGAAATCCTCGCAGGCCACGAATTCCGATATTCACATGTTGAGAAGTTGGCTTTGGCAACAGTCATCATTGTTCAAAGATTTTGCCATTACCTCCTACTCCGCAAAACAACATTTGTTGTTGAATCGAACCCCATGTATCACATTCTGACTCGTCAAGTGTTGGGGGGGAAATAATCTCGATGCATCGTTATTCTCCAGGAATTTGATCTCGAGTTTACTAAATCAAAGTCAAAGAAATCATTGGTATTTGTTGAGTTGATTTGTGACTTTCCCCTTACAGATGTGGAAAGTGAGCCCTTTGATTCACTGCCATATGAGTCATTGTTCATCATCAGTACATTTGATCCTTGGTATGGAGACATTCTCTTGTATCTCTTGACCCAACGCTTTCAGCTCGACGTATCCGCGATGAGCGTCGTCGCATTTGACATCATTATAAATATTATCTTATCATTGGTGACACTCTATATCGTCGTGGTATTGATACCATTTTGAGACAGTGTTTAACTCATGAAGAGGTTGAACATGTCTTGAATGACTATCACTCAGGAGCATGTGGCAGTCATCTTTCTGGGATGGCTATAGCCCAAAAAATCCTATGTGTAGGGTATTTTTGGCCATTGATCTTTAAATATTGTAATCAAGTTGTTAAAAAATACCCACCCTGTCAAATCTTCTAGAAGAAAGCACATACCCACCCTGCTTCGCTTCATCTAGTAGTTGTTGTCGGCCCATTTGCAAAATAGGGCATTGATTTCATGCAATGTAAGAAGTTGGGGGACAAGGTTATATTATTGTTGTGGTCGATTATTTTAGTAAATGGACTGAGGCTATGCCTACATTCCTGAATGATGGAAGAACTGCTTCTCTATTCGTATTCAACCACATCATCGCTAAGTCTCGCAAGTTATCATAACTGATCACAGATCTAATTTCCAGAACTAGATTATGGATGATTTGAGTGCCAAATTGGGTTTTTGTCATGAAAACTCATCCCCGTATTATCCACAATCCAATGGACAAGTAGAAGTTATCAATAAAGTCTTGAAAACCATGCTCCAACGCATGGTGGGGGTGAAAAAAATGAGTTGTCATTTACAAATTTTCTCAACACTCTTGGCTTACCGGACTTCCGTTAAAACCACCACTAGATTCACACCTTTCCCTTTGGTATATAGTTTAGAAGCGGTGTTGTCAATTGAATTTGATATTCCATCTTTGAAGCTAGTCGTAGAACTTTTGTCGAACACCTCTACCAAGGAAGAATGTTTTCTATTCTTGGAAAAACTTGAAAAGACTTGTCGTGATGTTGTTGTCGTTAACGAGACGTATGAGAAATGTATCAAGATTCAATACAATAGGTTTTTCTGACCTCGCACCTTTGCAGAAGGAGAGTTAGTCCTGGTCTACGACCAAGACGAAGATAAACTAGGGGTAGTAAAATTAGAACCTATGTGGTGTGGACCTTACATCGTGAAACGTGTGCTACAAAAAGGTGCTTACGAGTTAGTTGAATATGATGGAATATCCTTAATGGAGCCCAAGAATGTGCTCTATTTGAAAAAGTATTATTCTTAGGGGCATCCTCCATGTGTTTTTTGTACATTATTGTACCATATGTTTTGGTTTGGTATGTTTATTTTATTTTTCGTGAGAGAATTTGTTTCACCCATGGCTGCTTATTTTGCTTTGTGCTTTAATGCACAGATGCCGACATCTTTTCTTGTACACTTTGGATTTGTGGATGGTGCTAACCGACAAACCCAGAAGTTGGGTTCTGCATCTTGGACCATTTATCATTCTGGCGAGTTGGTGAGTTTAGGAGGGATTTGTCTTGGTCCTACAACCAATAATATTGTAGAATAGCACGCCATGATCAAACTTTTGACCGAGGTTGCTTCTCTTTGTATATCTTATATAGTTGTCAATGTCAACTCTCAACTTGTGGTTCGTTAATTGAATAACATTTATTCTATATGTAATTCAACATTGTTACGTCTTTATTTAAGAGTTTGTTGTCTCGAAAGGTAATTTGCTTACATCGAATATCAACATATATCAAGATAACTTAACGTTATTACTGATTTGTTAGCAAATTACACGTTAGAATGGCATCTTTCACATAGATAGGTGTTCAAAACCATAAGGCATACACGATAGTGCAAAAATGAAAACATTACACTAAGAGATAATTAGTTGAAAAAAAATCCACACACACACAAATATATATATATATATATATATATATATATATATA
>CBVK0100154721.1:0-27077 GCA_900067695.1 Picea abies
ATCTAATATGCCCCAATTAATGAGCAAGCCGACATAAATAAAATAACATTACTAATCTAATATGCCCCAATTAAGGGTTAATGAGCCAATATTAAGGCTTAACAGTGGTTATACATTTTTAGGATTGGAACATAGGGAAATTTTGGTTGAATACATAATCATAACACATATCACCAACCTTGACTTGACAAACAATGCATAATAGAATTTATAGGCAAGCACTAGAGTTAAGAAAGGGTCAAAATAATTTACAGGTAAGCACTAGAGTTAAGAAGGGGTCAAAAATATGAAACAATTGTTGACATTGAATATATTATGACCCTTCAAAGTGGCAAAGTGGCAGTTACAAGAAATTAGAGAAGTTGTTCATAGATTGGTAGTTATAAACAATTAGATTAGTTGTTCATATATTTATTTCTAGTTCATGATGGAAGGTTGTGGTCATATGACCTTAGATAACTATCATGCCACATACGCGAACTTTTGAGATGGATATACACGCTTTCTTATTTTCAAGCAAATCAAACAGTCAATTAGTTAATCTTTGGGATGTTTTTTTCTTAATATAGAAGAATAATACTATTCTTAAGAAATATTTTAAAAGTAACTATCAAAATAAGCAAGTGACTAAAAAGAAAAGCATAGAAAGTAATTGGAAATTAAAAAAAAAAACGTAAAAAAAATAAAAAATAAAATTGGCATTAAAAGTAAATATACCAAAATAAAAGTAGAAAATTAAACAATCCTCAAATAGTGAATTGACATGTGGATCATGGTAAGGTGTTCCATCATGGTCAAACACCTTAGATGATGGATTAACCAAGTGATCAAGATTTGAAAGTTTGATGATGGTTGATTATCATGAAAAATATTGACTCATGACATAAATGGACCATTGATCATGACACAAATTTAGTTTAGGGCAATGTGTTTTACCAACATGTCTTCTGACACATTTTAATTTAGATTAAATGTTAAAGCATCTAACCAATTTGGATTGGACTATTCCATAAGTGGCCAGAATCCTAATGTATATGGTTAAGAATACGAGACATGAAAGTGTGATACAATCATCCACCATACATGAATCAATATTACAAAAGAATTGATCATTATATTGATCAACATAGTCACAAAATGTATAACCCTCAACTTGGAATTTGTCAATTAATAAATCATAAAAAATATACAAAATACTTCAATTTTATGTCATATAATTTTGTTAACTATAAAATAAAAACAAATGTTTTGGATATGAATAAAAAATTCATCTATAATTCTTTTCTAACATTAAATCATAAAGGAAAATGATATTTTTTCCACATAATTAGAATGCTAATCTACACATTATAATTATCTATGACATGAAAGATTATGTTTTGCTAGCACATGCACAACGAAGGGACCATTCATCACATAACTTAGATTTGGAAAGAATAGGAATGTTCAAACATCGAGGTTTCCTTAAAGTTGCACAAAGTAACTTGAGATGTATCAAATAACTCATCCTTAAAACTTTTCTAATTCTTTTATTCCATAAAAAAAAATTGACTATTTGATAGGTTTACTTGATTCATAATATTGAAAATTCAAACTTTCAATAGGTGGAATAGTGTTGTCACATTTTATTTTATTAAAAGCGACCTTCTTAGTTAATTTGGGTAACTATTTATGATCAAACATGCTGACATGTAAAGTTCTAGAATATAGTGTGATAATATCCAAAACATCATGCTAATGTGTTAACAAGTGGCTGTAAGTACATATTTTCACCATGGGTAAATGTTTATAAAGGTTTAAGAGAGTGAAATTATTTAGGGTGATTTTTAAGTTTGTATTGGTCATAAAGGTGTTGTAAGAGTAAACACTTCCTCATTTTCATTCACATTTAAATATATGTATGTTTAATTGGGAAATGGCTGTATATGTTTTAAGTTTTTCTACAACCTAGATTCATTTTTTTTAAATAGGACGGTTTTATGATATATTTTTCTATATTTTAGAAATCAATTTCTCAATTTTAGTCTTTTAAGGTAGATTTGTTTCAAATGTTGCATACGAGAATAACATTACAATGATTTATAATGTTTTAAATATGTATATATAATAATCTTTGGAGGTTATATTTAAGTGAAGGTAGTCTAAAACTATTATTGAAATAATCATTTTTGTATGTGTTAGGCAAAGGTTCGTTCATGCTTATAAGGAGTTTGATTACTTTTTTTAGTTTTCATACTTTTTTTTATGCGAAGTTCACTAAGGATATTATGTTTTGTTATAAGATAAGTTGAAATACTACATCTTCATTTTCTTGGAATAATTTTATACATCTTCATTTTCTTGGAATAATTTTATAATTGTTGTTTCCATGGAATCCCAATTGGATTTGGAGAATTCCTAGAGATTATGAAATTTATGGGGAAAATTTTCCTTAAATATTTTAAGGAATAACATTACACATTCAGCCTTGTAGTTAATACAACCTTGTAGTTAATACGTATGGTGGTACAAATTTGAAAAAGTGTTGAATGTGATTATCAACTTTTATTAATCTATTCTTGTTAAAATTAGGAAATTGACCAAGGTTGGCTTTAGGGAAGCCAAGTTAGATCATCCCTTGAATTTAGGAGTGTGGCGTACTTCCATAAAGGCCATGCCACATAAAAGAGGAATGGATTTTTTTACTTTGCAAGTCATGCCATGTGTCTTAGTAATGTCTTTAGAAGGCATTGCACCTTTGATTTGGGTAAAACCCATAACTCTATCTATGTACAAGATTAGTGATTCCCCTAGTTGTCAACTAAAGCACATAAATCCAATTGGGGAAGGAAAGTGGAAGAAGATAAACTGGATAATTCAAAGTGACGAGTTTAAGAAATGACATCTTTTTTCCAGTCTTTTGACCTAGAACTAAACCCTAAAACCTGACAATATTATCCTAAAGTTTTCCAATATTGTCCTAAAGTCTACCAATATTATTCCAGAGAATGCCACTACCATATCTATGCTTTGCATGTACTCAAAGGTAAATGGATTGCAATTTGGATTTGTTTTTGTTTGCGTGATCAAATTAGATAAGGTTATGAAATGACTTGTGTTTTTAAGTGAATGTTGAAGGATGTGCTAGAAACTTTACATGTGTGTATATCAATAAAAATGCTAACATAATCTGTAGCATATGATTTAATTCCATAGAATATCAAAAGGTGTTTTTTACAATTAAGGCAAGTCAAAGAAGATACCAAGTGGAACCTGCCAACTTGTTTCTTGAAAGAATAAGGCATCTCTTACGATCGATGGTTTGAAACCTTGGCATCATAAAAAATTGAACATGTCATTACTCACGATCATGGGTTTGGAACATTGGCATTGGCATCATAACAACCTGAACCTACTTTTATGTGGAATGAAAAATGAATATGTTGCAATATAACAACATGTAACCAATCCATTGGTTCGATCTACTATGTGAGCCAACATGATACCCATATTGTTTAGAGGGTGTAACCAACAAGTAATTAATTTGTTATTTTATGAGTGTGAATCTCATTTTGAGTGTCTGCAATCACTTATGGATTATAGTGTTCCAAGATCAATTTTAATTGAAACCTTAAACCCTGAATCAAGGAGCCCCATCTCTATTATTTTAGAATGAGTAGATGCTTTGATGGTTTGTATAAATAGGGGCATCCTTGCCTTTGGGGGACATTACTATATGCTTTTCTATCACATTGTAATACTTTCCATTGGTTAATAAATGCTCAAGATTGTTACATGCACATGATCATCTTGTAGAGTGAGTGGTGACTAAGTAGATATGCACATGTCGAACCCTTGAGGGGGTCCACTCGAGGTAAGGCACTATGCACACTGTATATACTTATGTTGTAGCTTAGTTGTGATATTCAGATGTGTTAAGAAATTGTTATTTTGTTTCTCATAGATCGTTCTTGCTACATAAATAGAATAACATTAGGTCCACTTGTGGTTACAATCCTAGTAAACAAAGCATATGAATTGGTATCTTAAGATAAGCCTCTAATTGATTCCAGTATGAGAGGAGCCATTGACTAGGCCTATATTCATAAGTGTTAGATGATAAGTTGTTAATGAATTAATTAATGCTTTCACTATTTCTCAACTTTCATTTTTATTGCAGTTTATATTTGAATAGATGTAGCTTGTTTTAAGAGGAATGGTTTCTTTTTCTTTTATATATAATTTTTTTAAGTAAATAAGGCATGTAATTTTTGGTCAGCCAATACATGGGCCTTGATTTATGTACACACTACAAACAGTGTCTCGTAAGCATAATTAAACCACCGATTGATGGATTAAGTGACCTAGTGAATTGAACTTACCCCCATTTTTAGGAAGGAAAACAAAAACAATGTCATTTTTGGCATCGTTATCGAGGAGGCGCTAGGGAGCAACTAGGACACTTGTTTTACATTGATTCAGGAGATAACAAAGGATTTAGAGACAATATTAGGGAACCGTCGACAGCCCATTTTCTAAATATCTATCCTAGGTGTTCTACATATAAATAGGTCATATCAAGATGCATGAGAAGACTCAAAGATGTTAGGGGAAAATTTCATGGTATTGTTGGAGCCACTCATATCACTAACACCATGACAGTAAGACTTGTGAAAGGAGGCAACCCTCAAGGTATCCCACAATCCTAGTATAAACCTCTAATTGGAAAAATAGGATCTAATGTAGTAGATATCGCCCACAAGGATGATTCTACAACTAATGTTATTATAAGCTCTCTATCCATGGAATCTATTGACATACACGAGGCTTTATACTTCCAAGAAAATCCTATTGAGTAGCTTGATTTTTCTATTGATTCTCTTGAATCTGTGGCATTTTGGAGACAAGAACTACTCAACATGGCTACTAAAGGGGAAGGCTCTAACTTAAAGGAACTTGTCACATTTGAGTTCCCCATCCAATAATTGGATGCCATGGTTCAGATTAAGAAAATTCCACCCTCTGCCTTTCCTAAATGTCATGTCATGGCTAGCAAAGATCCTAACACATTCCTCTTTGAGTCTGGTGTCCTATGCAAGAGTTATGATTACTCCACTTATGCCCAGAAGCTTAAGTTGTTTAATCCAAAAACCCTAAAATAAGAAACACTCCACTCGTTCATCGAAATCAGAGGAAACACTATTCATACATGGGAAGAGATGAGACAAACATTCTTGAAGAAATATCAAGATTATTACAAGGCTAGGGATCTTCGGGAGGACATTTTTAAGATGACCCAAAGGGAAGACAATAAATTAGAGGGATGGGTTGAAAGGTTTCAGAATAACGTACAAAGTTCGAAGAAAAATAAGTTGGAACCAAAACATTTGTGTACCATTCTCCTCAAAGGGATTGGAGACGACTATATTGATGTGTTGAACCTCATGGGAGTTGGAGACATCTTCCAAATGAATTATGATCAAGTTTTTGGACTATTCAAATGCTACTTGTGTGGCACTACAATGTATGGGAAAGGTCCTAGGGATACAAAAATTACAAGGTCATCTGGGGGAGGGGTCAATAGGGGTGAGAAGGGGAACCTACTAGATAATTTTAAGACTGATATTTTGAGTTCACTCATCTCTCACTTAGACATTATGCAAGCTAAAAAAAAGAAAGAGGAGGAAGATTTGACGTTATCCATCTTCTTTTCTAAATGCTAGAAAATCCACCCTCTACAGGAATGCTCCTTGAATAATGTAGATATATGTGCTATCTAAGAGAAAATCCATGCAACCAAGAATTTCCATTCCTTACTAGAGTTACCAAATCTTAAGGAAGTATATCAAGGGGATAATGATGAGACATACAAAATATGTTTTGTAACCCATAAATGACCATGGCCACCATAACCATTAGGTATGGGACACGATCCCTACCAGTATTTTGTTCCATGTCAATATCCACCTCAAAACTAGTATTCATCCATGTCATGGTAGCAATGGAATGCTCAAAATAAAAACCAATCTTGGCAACAGGGTTATCCAGGGAACTCCTCTTTTGGGAACTCACCTTAGCAGACCCAACAATATCCTATCCTTATACTTCCTCCACTCCAACATCCACAACAACTACAATTTCCATCTAACCAACTATTAGGAAATAAAATGCGGAGAGATAAAAATAACAACCATGAATATAACAACAACACATAAGACATGCAATTTATCCTTGAAAACCCAAATCGGGAAAAACCATCCAACAGATCTACTGGTTCTTTTACCAAACCTGTCCAAGTCGTCCAAGTGAGCCTTCACTGCTCACGTCCTGGCATTTTATAATGGAGTATCCCCAAGCCTTTTAAAGGTTTCATTACATGTAATCCATGGGATCAATACCATGGGTCATCAATACCATGTCCCCGAAACCACTATTGTTGACCTAACAACTTTAACTCTTTCACTGAGTTAAGTTTAACCTAACATTCCCTCCTTTAAAATAGACTTGGGGTTTTCCTTGACCAAATCTAGCTAAACCGACAAGTGATTATGCCCTGCTTACCTCCAAACCCTACCCCCTTCAATGTTTATAACCAGGGTATTTGAGAATCTATCATGTCCCCCCCATCATCTAAGTCTACCTCCAGACTTTAACAGTAAATTACCAGATGTACGCATGCCTCACTAGTCATATGCCCATTTACATCCTCCACTCCAACATCCACAATAGCTACAATTTCCATCCAACCAAACTCCTTAGAAATTATCTTAGATACCTGCCTAACCTGTACCTAACCCAAATAATAAAGTAGCTCGTCCCACCTATAATGATGAGCTTCTCCCTTTTCCAACTTACTATCTTTCCTCGTTGGATTGTGAAGACATTCATTTACACTCGGAAAAAGTGGTTAATAAATAGACTACCCCCATTATCCAGAAACAAGATGATGAGGATGGTCTCACTGAACTTATGACCCTTCCTCAGGAACACAAGCTACAAATTTTAGGAATCTTGTCTATTCAAACCTAGGAGGATCAATTCCAATTCCTCCATTTCCGGAGAGATTATGCATAGATAAGCCCCCCACGTCACTAGAATTTGACTTTCTATGGGAATTAAGAAATGTGTGTGTTAAAATCCCTTTATTCCAAGACATTAAGGATGTATTGATTTATGCTAAGTTTGTCTAAGAGCTTTGCCTAAGAAAGCTAGGGATAAAGAAGAAGGAACCTAAAACTGTCCATGTGATCGAGAAATTGGCTGATCTAATGTTAGGTAAAATTCTCATGGCTAAGTATGTAGATCTTGGAAGCCCAATTTTTAGCATTACTATCAATAAAAATTCCATCCCTAACAACCTAGTTGACTTAGGGGAAACTATCAATGTGATGACCAAGGAACAATAGAAAAACTTAAACTACCCGGTCTACGTTCACAATTCTTCAATTAGTTGGTAGGTCTATATTCAAACTAGAGGGGGTGTTAGAATATGCATTTGTTTCTATAGATTCCTGGGAGTGTCTGGATAAATTCACGATAATGTAACCCAAGGATAACTTAGCGGGGTATCCATTAATTTTGGGTAGACCCTGACTAGTCACGACTGATGCATATATTGGTTGAGGTCAGGGGATATGAATATCTCATATGGAAAATCCACTAAAAATATTACTCTCTATCTCCCTACTAAATCTTATCCCGATTAAAAAAACCTCCATGGTTAGAATACAATGATGAAGAAACCATTTTTCCAGTTCTAACCTTGGACCAAGACTTGAAATTCATAACAAATACTGAGGATGACCTTATTTCCAATTTTATAACATACCCACAACTTTTGGGCCAAAAGAGAGGGGATATACATAATCATCATTGGACCCCTCTCCATCTTCAACATATGTAATTTCCTCAGAGTTTGAGGGAGCAAGGGATTTACAAACTCAAAGATCAACCTCTCCAGAACAACCCAAGGAACAATTTGATAATGAACCAATAGGGTTACAATATCCAGATGATTTGGAAGGGTTCCAAATTTAAAAACCGCCATGCCTAGAACTACGAGAGGAACAATTGGATGATACAATATAATATCTTCATTTCTAAAAAAAAAAACGGTTTTGTTGTAAGATGGGTGAAGATCTTGATCTTCAACCAGAATGTGTCGGGTCAAGAAAAAATAGAACAATCATGGGAAGTAGAGGTAATCCAAATTCTTGACCATCCTCTAAGAAAATTTGGTTTTGTATTCCCAGTTATTAAGCATTACTTAAAGCCAAGAAAAAGCTAAAGCTACCAAAAAAAAAACTTAAAACAAGGCTCCAGAAAAAGAATTCTAGGGTTCCAAACAACATGGATTCCTTGTTGAATTCTATTAATCATGAAGAAACATTGGTGAACATAGCATATGTTTTCTTTAATGAGTGCATGAAATTAGTCCATCCAATAATTAATTCCATCTTAGATGACATAGTGGTCAAAGATGAGTTGTTTGATATTGGCATCATCAACACATAAAGCCATCATAAAGTGATTGAAAATTTAAAACAAAAATGGTTATCCATGCATTTTCTACAAGAGAAAAAATGGAAGGAAAATATTAAGGAATACAAGGACCGACTAATACTAGCATAGAATCAGAAGCAACAAGCATGCGAGCTAACATTGGAAGCTCTATGTTGTAAGACCCCATCCATGGTGTATCCCATCTTGTTACATGATAGATGGAACACCTTTAGACTCAAACAACTTGCATCTATCCAAACACTTGAAATCAATCAACCCCGAGACTTTATCAATATATTCTTCTATGTTGAATCATCTTATTATAATTTGTAGTGTGAATCTACCAATTCAACCTTTTCTTATAGGATAATGCTCAATGGAATCCCAACCCTTATTTCAGGGACATCCAGCTGAGAGCCTTTTCATCATACATCCTTAACCACAAATAGTGGTAAAAGGCCACATATTTCTATGCCAGGATTGAGGGGGACTCAAGATTGGTTGTGAGAGATGGGTACACCCTGCTAGCCACAATAGTAAATGATCTTCAAATATTATTACAAGACCGGGGGGATTTTTCCAATATTAGGCATCATAAAAAATATGATATCTCTGAACATTGGGAAATTATGAGAGCCCATTCCTTGGAGTCACTCTTTATATCCCATGACTTGTGGGAACAACTTAATAATTACTTGAAGAATAAGAATCATATTGGCTATCCCTACTTTAGCTTGGCCCTCAATAGGGCATCCTTCTATGTTAAATCTTTGAGGAGGCATGGGGTAAGATGGATTGGACTCAGTTTCCATTATCCCCTCAATTGGTGTCTCAACAGGTTTTACAAGGCACCTATCAAAGGAGTGGAAATAAGTAAAGCAATGGGTGCAGGTGGATAGAGCAATAGGATTTTATGGTCTAGAGGAATTTTGGCATCTTGACTTCAAGTAGGTTGATCTCCACTCAGAGGTTATAGAAAAAGAGAAAGAGGTTGCATAGGGACATGCAACCAACTCATCTAGGGGGAGATGATGAGTTCAATAAATGACATATTTTTTCCACTCTTTTGACCTAGAACTAAACCATGAATTCTACCAATATTATCCTAAAGTATGCCAATATTGTTCCAGATATTTCCATTACCATATCTATGGTTTGCATGTACTCAAAGGTAATTGGATTGCAATTTGGATTTCCTTTTGTTTGTTTGATAAAATTAGAGAAGGTTATGAAATATATTGTGCTTTGAAGTGAATGTTGAAGGATGTGTCAAAATATGTACATATGTGTGTTTCAATAAAAATGCCAACACAATATGTAGCGTATTCTTTAATTTTATAGGGTATCAAAAGGTGTTTTTCATAGTTAAGGTAGGTTAAAGAACATACCAAGTGAAATATGTCAATTTGCTTCTTGAAGGGACAAGGTACTACTTATGATTGGGGGTTTCAAACCTTGGCACCATAACAACCTAAACCTTTCATTACTCGTGATTGGGGGTTTGAATCTTTGGAATTGGCATCGTAACAACCTAAAACATTTTTTGCATGGAATGGAAAGAAAATATGCTACAACATAACAACTTGTAACCAATCCATTGGTTTGATCCACTCTATGACCCAACATAATACCTGTATGCTTCAAAGAGTGTAACCAACAAGTAATTAGGTTGTTATTTTATGAGTGTGAATCTCATTTAAATTGTCTACAATCACTTATAGATTGTAGAGCTATGAGATCAGTTGTAATTGAAACCTTAAACCTCGAATCAAGGAGCCATGTTTCTCTTATTTTAGAACGAGTAGATGCTATTCTCCATGTGAGCTTCACCTTGTTAACCAATATCTTATCATGTTCATTCATAAAAGAGGTTTTTTAATTGTGAATAATAAAGTCAATATATTGTAGGTATTGCGGGGTGTATGTGAGGTACGAGGGGTTTATAGGTATTATGGGTTATAAAAATGGGTATCTAGTAAAAATATGATTTTTTTATTGGAAAGATGTATTGGTAGGGGGATTCGACAAAAGGATTTTGGAAGGTATATATTAATATCCAGTGAAATCAGGGGAATTATTTAATATCCCACGTACACAGGTGCTATGTCATAAGTTCACATAGTGAAGACCCCATGCTCTGCTCGCTTATATAAATAGGGCATACTTTCCTTCAAGGGACATTGCTGTGTGTTTTTCTATCTCACTGTAATAATTTCCACTAGTTAATATATGCATGAGATTGTTACCTGTGCATGATCATCTTGTAGAGTGACGAGCATGTGGTGACTCAGTAGATAATGCATAGGTTGAACAATTGAGGGGGCCCACTCGAGGTAAGGCACTTGTAATACCCATGTTTTCCCCAATTTATAAATATAACTATAACTAGCCAAGATACTATGGCAGACTAAATATGTGTGAATGTTTGATTTGATGAACCTTTGTATAAAAGGGTCAATGTATGAAGTTTATGTTATTAATAGAAATTTGATATGTGTTTCACAACTGCTAAAAGGGGGGAAGTTTTCCAAGATAGATCATGGATGATATGAGAGAGATGGTGAAGGGAAACCAAGAATGGTTGATATGACCCTCACGAGACCAGTACCTACTGGGTGTAATTGCTCAATAGTCCTCTGACCCAGAAATGAATTACCAGTCAACATGGTAGTTGGAAGGCCATCCTGAAGAGTTAATGAGAAGATGGGGCAGGGTACCCATTGTTAGGTTATGAAAAAGGTATAAATATCTTCCTTTTTCCCACATTTCATGATATCATCTTGATTGACTTTCCGATTATTTAGAAGCAATTAGAATAGAAAATGAATAATATACTCTTTAGCGTTGTTGTTGGAGATTAGATTACATAGATCCTAAATATGATTAGAATTGTCTAGTTTTATTGCAGGATTGGTTAAATATTGTCAAACCCAAGATAGCAAGGGGAATCTTGAAGATGCGCAAGCTATTGGAGGCTGAAGACTTTATGGCGCAAAGCAGTTTTAAAGATAATTGGGTTGCTTATTGTAATAGTAAAGCAATCCTGAGGATCTCTCAATCCTCGGGATAGCTTAATTTACCCAAATTATTGTAACATATAAGGGGTAAATAGATCTTGAAAGAAAGGGGAAGAATTGCACTCAAGAATTGAGAACATAGAATTGCTATGTGTTAGCAGTTTTTGTAAAATGGTGTACCAACTATAAAATCAATAGAAGCTTCAAGAGGTTTTACCATTTTTATATACTGAGTTTCAAATAGCAGTGCTTCTAAGGCCCGAGGGCCCAGTCTGAAGGAGCTACTGTTCGACCTGTAATTGTATCAGTTCAAATTCTGTTTCGGGATTCGATTCTCTTTTATAGTAGTTAACGAATGCATAAGTGTGTTGATGATTTCATGTCAATTGCAAGAAATAGATATTCCCTAAAGCATTAAATGATTGTTGTTCCAATTCCTATTACTGAGATTTGATGTGTGATGGTTCCTCATAAGTTCACATTTGTTGTTCCTTTCACTTAGTTTACATTTTTCGTTCCTTTCACTTAGTTTACATTTGGCGTTCCTTTTACTTAGATTATATTTGTTGTTCCTTTCCGTTAGAATATAGTTGTTGTTCCTTTCAATAGAAATATGATTGTTGTCTCCTTTCAGTTAGATTACAGTTTTTGTTCCTTTCCATAGATAGAGTAATTCACCTTTTTCTTTTCAGCAATTTGATTCATAATGGTAGTCATCTCTACAAGTCTTTATCTAGATTCAATTACTGCTCTTAAAATGAATTCAATAGATTAACTAGTTCCTTTCCTTTTGCATAGCTTTAGATTTCAATTCTTAGAATATTTATTGAATGTTTGAGGAAATTGATTGTTGATAAACTCAGATTTTCTTTCACTACACGATTTTAGCCTCTATGAGCTATCTACATAGACTTTGCGGATATTCTTTGAGATAAAAGATGAATCCTCAGGTTGATAAATTAATGTTAAACTAAGGTTGTTTCTATACATATTTAGAGCCCAACACCCATCTATAAGGCTTCCAGGTCTGACCACGAATTTGGATTCAAACCCACACAACCTTGCTGAGAAAGGTAATAAAGGAGGTAATTCAGGCAGAGAGACAGATACGAAAGATAGAAGAGTAGAGAAAACACTCTCCCGAGAAGAGAAGAGAGCATACTTCAACTCTGGAGTTGAGCAATAAGCTCATTCTGGATGAGAGAAGCAATGGGCAGGGTTTGGCTACAAGCTGATAAATGAGGTTGATGAGTGACTGAAGAAGTACTCGTGAAGACCTCCTTGCTTGGAGTAGAGAAAACCAGTTACCAATTTCCTGTGGGAGGAGGAGAGTAAACTTCATTCCTCACTGTCATGGAGCAAAGAGAAAGAATATCTCTCAGAGCATCATGGCATAGATCGGGGGTGGCAAATGGGAAATCCGATAGGAGTGGCTGTGCCTATGGTTGGAAGAAAACATGCACCACTTCCAGTAGTTTCTTCACATTTTCCAGTTCTGATAAGTATTTTCATACTCTGTGTATTATATTGGATGTGATGATAAAATTTATGTGTTTATGATTCAGTCTTTCAGTATTTTAACAATTATTAGAAATATTCTTTGATTTTTGCAAACTTTAATATCCATATGATCTTTAATTTATCTCAGTTTAGCTGCTAGAAAGTCATGGGATGGGAGTTCGTAGAAGATTCGTGGTAGGAGAAAACAAAATGCCTAAGTTCCGTTGATCCTTTGAACTCACCTTAGCGGGAATCTCAAGTTCATATCTATCATAGAAGGGTGTTTTCCCTTTAGACTATTCACCCATATTACAGAGGGCTCATGCCCATGTCCTTAACCCCTTTGCTGCAAAAATAATTTGCGCATAGCCCACAATATTTTCCAGGAGACCCATGTGACTAGGGCCTGGGAACCCTACGCTAGTCCAAAAAGGGGCTAGATCTTTCCACTTTGGGACTTCAGAACTTATGATTCCAAAACCCTCGAAAACAACCCGAAGGCCAAAGTAACGAATTGATGAGAGTCGTCAATCTGGGGATCCAGTGTAGATCCCTCTTAGTCGTTAGATCAAACTTAGGAAGGGAAACATTAACTGTTTCGACGATGTCTTACTTTAGGAGAATAGGAGTGGTCTACCACCAAAAAATCCTGAACGTTGGAGTCGTGGAGTAAATTGGGTTTGTTGAAAATAGAGGGACACATGTCCACAGATCAATGATTATCCCTAGTTTCGGGTATTCAACAATATAGAGATGCACGAGTTATCCTAGAGCTCTACAAGATGGAGTAAATCCTGGTCGTAAATGCTAGGTACACGTGGAAAGAGATCTGTAGTCTGAATACTTCGTACTCTTAAGGAACTTGGCCAAGAGTCTACAAAGTGTGAAAACTGTCAAAGTAAATCTTGACCGTTGGTCGAAGAGGACACGTGGCACCAGATCTGAGAGTCTAGAGGCTTGGCTCTTCGAGGGATTCACGTCGAGAGGAGTAGGTAAGCTTCGAATCCTAGAGTCATGAAGTAATGAGGACCATGGATCTATGGATCCACATGGATAAATATCAACCGTATGATGGGGGTTGATGTGGCACATTGACATCATCTCGGTGATGTGGAACTGCAACTAAGGTGCCACGTGTCACCCTGATTTGGCCGATTCACATACCCCTTATGCATATTAGGGCATGACACATGTCACCCCCTATCAAGGACATATGTCCCCCCTGGCACTCGTCACATGTCAGCTTCTGGTTCATCCTCGCCTAGCCAACGTGGTTGATGACATGATTGGGACTCTGGGAGTTTAGAAAATTTTGGGAGTTCGGATGATTTAGGGCATGGTACAATATATGAACATCCAACATAAAATGTTGAACATCGATCGTCGAAGGGCCAAGGCCACGTGGAAAGATTTCAGGAGATTGGGAGTTTTAGGCATAGTATGGAAAAAGGGATGTTCACGAAGATCATCGATCGTTGAACGCCGAATGTTCAATGACGATCGTTGATCACCGAAAAGCCAATTGTCGATTGCTGAACGTCAAAATAAAGGGACGTTTAGTGTAAAATGTTGAATGTGGATTGTCGAATGGCTAAGGTGACGTGGAAAGAAATTGGGACTTAGGGGATTAGTAAAATGGTATGTTCATCCAACCGAACACCGAAGACTCCAACTAACAATGCCCTGAGTAGCTTCAGGAGGTCATAACTTACATACTCGAGCTCAGATCTTAGTGCAATGGAGACTGTTAGAAAGATCATGATGATCAGTAACCAATGAAGATCCCAGAATTAGGATTTGAGATAGTTAGGAAGAGAAAAAATTTGATGCCCCATCCCTATAAAGGGTATTTAGGGGCCGGGTGTGTTACAAATTGGTATCAAAGAATGGAAACAACACTTTTCCTACTTGGGATCGTGCACGAGTCGCATAAAAATATTATTAGAGAACTTATGGGGTAACACCCTATCTTACCCCCTTCTATAAGAAACTTGTCTGAACCTATACTGAGGAGAGGAACACCCCTTCTACTATTGATAGATGTTTTGGAAGTCTACATTGTAGGTAGCTAATGTTTCCAAATAAAGAATTGACTTCACCTTTCAATGATGTGTTGTTCATGAATTGGTAGATTAGTAACTAAAAAAAATGTTTTATCAACACTCAAGCAATCAGTGAACAACATGAGAACTACAACATAAAGGATGGTGACACATCAGGAGTTGGGGGAGAGCTCCCACAATAGAAAGGAAGAATTTGATGAAAGGAGGGTGGTGGAAACCCCTCCATTTTTTTCCGAAACTATAAAAATCCTCATGGTAGAATTACAGAGTTATGAGGCTAATAATGAAAGGATGATCAATGAGTAGGAAAAGAAGAGATAAATTAATGAAAGCCTACTACAAAGTATATCAGATATACAAAGACAACTACAACATGATCCAACTGACAGTCATGTGGACAAGCATCATACTAAGAAAACTCCAATTCCACCTGAGATACATAAGCATGGTCCTGAAAGTGGCCACACCAGGAGGAGAACCTCAAAGAAGGCCCAACATGGAGCCAAGAGACATTCAATGGAAGATTCCTTTGGTGAGGACACTGACAAATCCAAGGAATCTTCTAGTGAAAAAACTAGTTCCCATTTTCATATGAGAGGAAAGAAGAGAAAATAGTCCAAAAGTCGTGACCCTAAAGAATTCAAGAAACCCAAACCACCCACCTTCGATCGAGAGATTAAGAAGGGGGAAGAAGAAAAAGTTTGAATACTCAGCCTGAAGAAGTACTTCATATTTCATGACTACTCTAAGAACTTAAAGGATCAGATATACATTTTCAACCTGATTGGAAAAGCTTCCATTTGGTGGGAGGACCTTAGGAATGTGAAAGGAATCCATGAGAAATACTTTTCATGGAAACAATTTGAGAAATACTTCAAGAAGAGGTATTTGTCAGAAAAGTACTTTGATGGGAAAACCAAGGAGTTCTATGCACTCAAGATGGGACAAATCACCATAGATGAGTATATAAATAAATTTCTCGAGCTGATGAGGTATGTACCTTATATAAAGGATGGAAAGGTAAAATATACAATGATTTATTAATGGATTACCTCAGTCCTACCGGGACAGAATTGAGTTTGATGAACCAAAGACTCTAGAAGATACTCTTCGAAAACCAAGGTATTTCTATGACCAATTCAAGAGTAAGACAGAACCCCATGAAGACTGGAAGAAGAAAAACAATTCAAAATTCAATAAAAAGGGGTTTAAACCATCGATATTTAAGAAAAAGGGGAATAGATCTAGGATGAGTCTTCTTGTCAAAAGTGTGTATCAACAAAATTTTCCATCCCAGAGTGGAAATAAACCCTTCAGAGCAGTTCCAAGTAAGACCGATAACACAAAGAGAGAAACCTTGAAATGTTGGGGTTGTGGAGAGGAACATCTGCTGAGGGATTTCCTGCATAGAAAACAAAACAATGGGAGGGTCTATAATGTCCAAGAGGATACCACAGTCAATGATGTGGTTAGGAGCTTGCCATAAATTTATGTAGCCTTGGATAATAGACAAGTCGACCACCAAGCTTCAGTGGTGGATATGGAAGGTACGATTTCCAACCATCATGTTTCCATTTTAATTGAGCTTGGTTCTAATTTGAGTTATGTTGCCCCTCAAACTATTGAGAAATGTAAATTACAACAAGTTAAACATGTTAAATCATGGTTTGTGCAACTAGCCACTAGAACCAAAATAAAAGTAACATAGGTCATACCCACATGCCAATTTGTTATAAGTGGGTTTCCCACCCAAGTGAACCTAAACATACTCCCTTTAGGATCTTATGACCTGTTGATTGGCATGGGCTGGTTGGCTTCCCACAAAACCAAGTTGGACAGTTACATTAAAACTTTGGAGTATGAAAATTAAGAAGGAATAAGGGTAACCCTACAAGGGATTCAAAAGCATGTCTTAGTGAGACAAATATCATCCCTCCAAGTGAACAAGTATTGCAGAAAGGGATGTCCCTTGTATGCAATCCAAGTACTAAGCTCTGTTGAGGAATACAAACCTAGCCTAGAGAACCATCCCATATTAAGAGAATATAAATATGTATTCCCAGAAGAGGTACCAGGTCTACCTCTAATAAGGGATATTGACTTTTCAATAGAATTGGTACCAGGAGCAGTGCCAATGTCTAGAACACCTTATAGAATGAGTACACCAGATCTAGTTGAACTAAAACTACAACTAAAGGAGATGTGGGACAAAGTCTACATTCGGCCTAGTGTGTCTCCATGGGGAGCACCAACCTTGTTTGTGAAAAAGAAATATGGCACACTCAGACTTTGTATAGATCATAGACAAATCAATAAGATGACCATCAAGAACAAGTATCCCTTACCAAGGATCGATGACTTGTTTGACCAACTGAGGGGTGTTACAATATTATCCAAGATTGACTTGAGGTCTGGATACATCAGGTTTGAATTAAAGATGAAGACATCCACAAGACAACCTTTAGGACAAGATACAGTCATTATGAATTTATGGTGGTGCCATTTGGGATTACCAATGCACCAACCAATTTTATGTGCTTAATGAATAACATATTTAGAAAGTTCTTGGATAGATTTGTGTTGGTTTTCATTGATGATATTCTAATATACTCCAAGAATAGGGAAGAGCATGAAGAACATCTCAAGCTAGTACTCCAAGTACTAAGAGAACATCAGCTCTATGCTAAGCTTAGTAAGTGTGAATTTTTCCAGAAACAGGTCCACTACTTAGGCCATGTTATTTCTGAGGAAGGGGTGGTAGTTGATCTTGACAAGATTAAAGCCATCATGGATTGGCCTACCCCAAAAGATGTATCTGATATAAAATCCTTTATGGGTCTGGTAGGATACTATAAGAGATTCATAAAAGGATTCTCCAAGATTGGTTGCTCAATCAATTCCCTTTAGAAAAACGGGGTTAAATTCATTTGGACATCAGAAAGTGAAGAAAGATTTCAAGAGATGAAACACCTTCTAACCAATGCACCCGTGTTAAAGATTGCAGACCCAAACAAGGACTTCCTTGTGTGTACAAATGCCTGCAAGGAAGGGCTCAGAGGAGTCCTTATGCAGGAAGGACATGTAATTTGCTACGAATCCATAAAATTAAATGAACATGAAGTCAATTATGTGACCCACAATATGAAATTGGCTTCCATAATGCATGCTTTAACAATGTGGAGGCATTACCTCTTAGGTAGAATATTTGTACTTATGACAGACCATAGTGGGTTGAGGTATTTGTTTGACCAACCAAAAATCAATGTGAGACAAGCTAGGTGGATGGCTCTACTTAGTGAGTTTTATTTTGAAATCAAACATATCAAATGAAAGGAGAATATGGTGGTTGATTCCCTTAGTAGAAGTATGAAAGTAGTTCACTTGGCAGCTATAAGTGCCAGTGAATCAAACACCAAAGAGAGGGTAAAAAATGCATAAGAAATAGATGCATTTTTCAAGACCATGACATCATACATAAAGAAAAAGCCCATAGGGATGAAGTATGAAGGTTATAAGATGCTTAATGATGACCTTTTGACTTACAAGGGTAGATTATACATTCCAAATTGTGATGACTTGAAGAGGTTCATAATGGATGAACTACACAAAAGACCATTTACTGGTCATCCTGGTTATCATAAAATGATCATGATCACTAGGAAACTATTCTATTGGCTCGGACTGAAAAAGGACATAGTTGATTACTTAGCTAAGTGTTTAGAAAGTCAACAAGTCAAGGTAGAACACCGACACCCAGCAGGGCTATTGCAACCCCTACCAATTCCTGAATGGAAATGGCAAACCATATCCATGGATTTTATCACATGATTACCAAGATCAACCAAACATGACGATGCCATCATGGTAGTTGTGGATAAACTAAGAAAGGCTGGTCACTTCATACCCATCAAGTCAAATTGCAAGGCAATATATATTTCCATCATTTTCATGAAGGAGATATTCAGACTTCATGTCGTGCCTAAGGAAATTATATCCGACAGAGATACACAATTTACTTCAAACTTTTGGAAGTCTCTGTTTGTTGGTTTTGAAACAAAATTTCTCTTTAGTACAACTTATCACCCTCAAACTGATGGGAAGACAGAGAGGGTAAACCAAGTGTTAGAAGACATGTTGAGGATGCATGTAATGTATCAACCCAAGAAGTGGGAGGACTACCTACAACTCGTATAATTTTCCTACAACAATGGCTATCAAGAGTCATTGAAAATGATCCCTTTTGAAGCCCTCTATGGAAGAAAATGAAACATTCCAATCAGATGGAACAACCCAATAGACAAAGTCACAATCAGGCCAAATATGCTAAAGGAAATGGAAAAACAAGTAATTCGGATAAAAAAAATTTTGAAGATAACCCAAGATAGACAAAAGAGCTATGCAAACATGAAAAGGACTCCTAGAGAGTTCAAAGAAGGGGATCATGTGTATCTTCGAGTTAGACCTAGGAGAATCTCTTTGAGGATGGGAGCTTGTGCCAAGATGGCACCTCGGTATTGTGGACCCTTTGAATTTTTGGATAGAGTGGGACTAGTATCCTATCGGCTAGCACTTCCTCCCATAGTGAAGGCACATAATGTTTTCCATGTTTCTTTATTTAAGAAGTATGCACATGATTCTAATCATATTATTGAATAGTCTTTGATTTAGGTGGAACACAAGGGAGAATTCTTTCCATAACCTCAATGCATAATAGACAGGAATAAAACCCCACTTAGGAACAAAACCATTGCATAGGTAAAGGTGCAATGGAAACACTTTAACCCATATGAGGCTACATGGGAAATGGAGGATGCCATGAGACAAGCATATCCATTTTTGTTTACATCTGTACATATAGAGCACATTGACAGATATAACATAGAGGACGATGTTCCTTTAAGGGGGAGGGGATTGTAATACCCATGTTTCCCCCAGTTTTTAAATATAACTATAACTGGCCAAGAGACTATGGCAGACTAAATATGTGTGAATGTTTGATTTGATGAACCTTTGTATAAAAGGGTCAATGTATGAATTTTATTTTATTAATAGAAATTTGATATGTGTTTCACAACTACTGAAAGGGGGGGAAGTTTTCCAAGATAGACGATGGATGCTATGAGAGATATGGTGAAAGGAAACCAAGAATGGTTGAGATGACCCTCACGAGACCAGTACCTACTGGGTGTAATTGCTCAATAGTTCTCTGAACCAGAAATGAATTACCATTCAGGCTAGTAGTTGGAAGGCCATCCTCAAGAGTTAATGATGATATGGGGAAGGTTATCCATTTGTAAGGCTTCCAGGACTAACCACGAATTGGGATTCATACCCATGCAACCTTACTGAGGAAGGAAAGAAAGGAGGTAATTCAGGCAGAGAGACAAATCTGCAAGATAGCAGAGTAGAGAAAACACTCTCCCGAGAAGAGAAGAGAGCATACTTCGACTCTAGAGTTGATAGGAAAAAGCTGAGCAGTAAGCTCATTTTGGATGAGAGAAGCCATGGGCATGGTTTGGCTATAAGCTGATAAACGAAGCTGACGACTAACTAAGGAAGTACTCGTGCAGACCTCCTTGCTTGGAGTAGAGAAAACCAATTTCTAATTTCTCGTGGGAGGAGGAGAGTAACCTTTGTCGCTGACTGTCATGGAGCAAAGAGAAATAATCTCTCTCAGAGCACCATGGTCTAGCTCGAGGGTGGCCAGTGGTAAATCCAATAGGAGTGGTTGTGCCTATGGTTGGGAGGAAACAAGCACCCCTTTCAGCAATTGCTTCACATTTTCAAGTTATGATAAGTATTTTTATACTCTGTGTATTATATTGGATGTGATGATGAAATGTCTTTGTTTATGATTCATTCTTTTGGTATTTGAACAATTATTATAAATTCTCTTTGATTTCTGTAAACTATTATATCCATATGATCTTTGATTTATCTTAGTTTAGCTACTAGAGAGTCATGGGATGGGAGTTTGCAGGAGAGTCGGGGTAGGAGAAACTAAAATGCCTAATTCCTACCGATCCTTTGAATTCGCCTTAGTGAGAATGTCAAGTTCATCTATGTGGAAGAAGGGTGTTTTCCCTTCAGACTATTCACCCAACTGACTGAGGGCTCATGCCCATGTCCTTAACCCCTTTGCTGCAAAAAGAGTTTGCATTTATCCCACAAGATTTTTCAAGAGGCCCATGTGACCAGGGCCTAGGAACCCTGTGCTAGTCCAAAAAGGGGCTAGCTCTTTCGGCTTTGGGACTTCAAAACTTATGATTCCATAACCCTCGAAAATAACTGAAGGCCGAAGTCACGAATTGACGAGGGCCGTCGATTTGGGGATCCAGTGTAGATCCATCTCAGCTGTTAGATCAGACTTAGGAAGGGAAGTGTTAAGTGCTTCAACGAAGTCCTACTTTGGGAGAATAGGAGTGGTCTACCACTGAAAAATCCTGAACGTCAGAGTCGCGGATTAAATAGGGACCGCTGAAAATGGAGGGACACATGCCCATAGATCAACAATTATCCAAAGTTCCGGGTATTCAGTGATATAGGGACACACGAGTTACCTCGAAGCTCTACAAGCTTGATTAAATCTTAGTCGTAGTTTCTAGGTACATGTGGAAAGAAATCCCGTAGTCCAGAGACTTTGTACTTCGTAGGAACCTGGCCAAGAGTCTACGAAGTGTGAAAACCACCAAAATCGTTAATGCTAAAGTAAATCTCAAGTGTTGGTCGAAGAGGACATGTGGCACCAGATCCAAGAGTCTAGAGACTTGCATATTCGGGGGATTCATGTCGAGAGGTGTCAGTAAGCTCCGAAGCCCAGAGTCATGAAGTAACGAGGATCATGGATCTATGGATCCACGTAGATAAATCTCAACTATATGATGGGGGTTGATGTGGCACAATGGCGTCATCCCAGGTAACGTGGACCTGCAACTAAGGTGCCATGTGTCACATAGATTTTGCCAATTCACATACTCCTTATGCTTATTTAGGAATGACACGTGTCACCCCCTATAAAGGACACATGTCACCCCTAGTAGTCACCGCATGTCAGCGTTTGGTTCATCCCCTCCTGACTAACGTGGCTGATGACATGATCGAGACTCTGAGAGTTTGGACAACTTCGGGAGTTTGGATGATTTGGGGTTTGGTACAATTTAGGAACATCCAACATAAAACGTCGAACGCTGATCGCCAAAGGGCCAAGGCCACGTGGCGAGATTTCGGGAGTTCGAGAGTTTTGGGCATAGTATGGAAAAAGGGATGTTCATGAAGATCATCGATTGCCAAATGTCAAACGTTCAATGCCGATCGTCAATTGCCGAAACACTGATTACCGACCACCGAACGTCGAAAGAAAGGGATGTTCAGCGTAAAACACCAAACGTTGATCATCAAATGGATAAGGCCACATGGTGATATTTCGGGACTTCAGGGATTAGGAAAATGGTATGTTCAAAGTTGAACACCGAAGACTCCAACTAACAATGCACTGGGTAGCTTCGGGAGTCCATAACTTATAGACCCAAGCTCAAATTTTAGTGCGGTGGTGACTGTTAGAAAGCTCATGATGAGCAGTAACCAACGAAGATCCCAACATTAGGATTTGAGATAGTTAGGAAGAGCAAAAATTTGACGCCCCATCCCTAGAAAGGGTATTTAGGGGTTGGGTGTGTTACAACACTATTGACACTATATATATTTATGTTGTAGCTTAGTTGTGATATCCATCTGTGTTAAGCCATTGTTATTTTGCTTCTGGTAGATCATTCTTGTTGTAGAAATAGAATAATCTTATGTCCACATGTGGTTACAAACCTAGTAAATAGAGCATAGGAATCGATATCACAAGATAATCCTCTGCTTGATTCTAGCATGAGAGGAACCATTGACTAGGCTTGAATTCATAAGTGTTACATGATTAGTTGTGAATGAATGAATTGAATCTTTCACCATTTGCCATCGTTCATTGTTATTGCAGTTTATATTTGAATAGATGTAGCTTGTTTTAAGATGAATGCATTATTTTCTTTTATATAAAGTTTTTAAGTAGATAAGGCATGTAATTTATTGTAAGTCAATACAACGGCCTCACTTTTTGTATACTGCACACAATGTCTCACAAACATAACTAAACCCCAGATTGATGAATTAAGTTACCCAGTGAATTAAACTTACCCCATTTTTAAAAAGGTAAACAAAAACACCATTACAAAGATTCTAAGTGAAATCTTTAGTGGGTAGTGGAGTCAACATCAAATGTGATAACACTAAAAAAAAATGGAAAAATGATTTCAAAAACAAAGGAAAACCAAGGATTATGGTTTGAACTCTTAGTGAAAAAAAATATATATATTGTGATTTTTCCAATAAAATTTCAAATAAGGTGTGATGACAATGAAGAAAGAAAAGAAGAAAAAACTAGAATAAAGCATAAAAGATTAAAAATTCTAGTGAAACAAATATGAAAAAAACAATTTTTTTAATTTCTTAATGGAGTTGTCAATGAAGTTGTTGTTAAATAAACCTATCACAAAATGTAAAAACATCCACCAACACCCTCAAATTTATGTGAGAGAAAGTGATCTTTCTCTCTAAATGTGAGTTTGGAGGGATAAAATGTGAAAGAATAAAATAAATTTTAACAAAAATAGGAAAAAACTATATAGGTAAGAAAAGAAGAAACAAAAATCAAATATAAAAAACAAAACAAAGTTAGCTTTTATGGAAAAAATTGATGAAAATGAAAGAGGGGAAATAAAAAGTATTAAAAATAAATTAAGGTTAAGGATGCAATGCAACATATAAGCACTTGTAAATAGGTTGTAAAATTGATTACCTCAAAATTTGTGCAACTTTAGGTGTAAATAGGGTGCAAAATTGATTACCTCAAAATTTGTACAACTTTAAGGTTCATTTTAAGAGTATATATCTTAAGTTACTTTTACATAAACAAATAAGTCGACCACACTTTTGAAGGTTTACTCGAGCAGACATGTCGCTTTCATATCTTTGAGTCTAAAGTCCCTTTGCAAAGTGTGTGAGAAAAAAAACAAAAAATAGATGTAGCATGAAGGGGAAGATTGCATTGTAGTTCTATCAACACATTAAATAAAGATACCACGGGAACAGCCAAATTATTTTGATAGATGAAATCTCATCTAGATCTAGGTGTTTTTAAGAGTCTCAGTTTTTTAGTTTTTTTTTAGTAGAAAATTAGTTCATTATATTAATGAAAATATAATTTTTTACATTTTCAAAATTTTACTGATGTTTATAGTAGTACACGTTTAAAGATTATGTTCAAGAATCATATCACAAACATCTCTAGAAAGACAACTAAACCAGCATGCAGGTTCTAAAAGGAGAAACAACGCAAGGCTAAAAACCCCAACAAAATCCCGAAGGGAGTAACAAAGCAAGGCTTAAAAAACCCCAAAAAAAAACCTGAAACCTCGAAAAAACTCCGGCTTTAAGCCCCCACATGAACTCAAAAACAAGCCCTCGGAAAGCACAGGCAAGGAAAACAGAGCCTCACCCACTTGAACAAGTAGGCGTAGGTGAGCATAAGAAGCTCGACCACCAAACGAAGCCTCCGTCGCCGTCGTCCTCAAAACCTCGAAGAACCTGGTCCGCTCGCTCAGATAAGGTCCGCAGCGACCTCTAGACGCCGCTAATGAATGGTTGCAGCCAACCGCAAACCCTTCTTTGCTCGCTCTGGAAGGGTCCGCCGCAGCCTCAAGACGCCGCCTCAGAAAAGCCACAACCAAACACAGATGGCTTACCTACCACTGAGCTCGGAACCTCCGTCGTCGCTCTCGTTGGAAGGGATAAAGGCCACACTTCTCCATGGACACCAGGGTTGCGACTAGTGAAGCCTAACCGCAGAACCCGACAAGAAACCCTAAAATGACTCTCAAATCGCCTAATCACATAGAGCTCTCGTCTCTCACTCCCGCTTAAAGTGTTCATTAAACGAAAACAACTTTTATTAAAGCTCCCTTTATTCAAACATGAAATTTGTTTTTTCTCTTTGTTCAATGTAATTGATAGATGAAATGTCAACTAGGTCCCACATTGATAGATGAAATGTCACCTAGGTACTTTTAAGGGTCTCATTTGGTTCATGAAATGAAAAGTTTTTATTTTTAGTTTTATTGAAGCTAGCTTTTACATGTATTCTTCTACTTGGATGTAATATTGAATTTAAAACTATATTAAAACTGATGCAATATTGAATTAAAGTTATATTAAAACTGAAATGTAATATTGAAGTTGAAACCAAAAGTTAAAGATGAATTGGAAGGTCCATTCTATACGATAAAGTATTTGTGATAATTAAGGTCCATTCTAAATGGTTAAAAAGAGGGAGTCACGCCTTTTATGTTTTTTTCTTTTCTTTTAAGAGACATAATAAGTAGTTTTCTATCCCCTTCCAAGAAAACTTTAAGTGAAAAAATATCATCCTATCAAAACCAAAACTTAAAAAATTAGTAAAAATTTATATATTTCTGCAATTAAGGTTTATCTCATAATGAGAGGATCGCAGAGAAATCAAAACCAAATCCTATTTAAAATCAAAACCAAAACTTAAAAAATTAGTAAAAATTTATATATTTCTGCAATTAAGGTTTATCTCATAATGAGAGGATCGCAGAGAAAGATTATGATAATTATATCAAAGATAATGAAATGAAACTTGGTTTTTAAATTTTAATATGTTTCTATAATAATATTTAATATTTGATTAAATTAAAATTTTAATATTTGATTAAATTAAAATGTAAAGTTATTAATTTTAAAGAGACAATTTAATAATTTGGTGTTTTGAACTTAGTGATAATATGAAAGGAGAGAAAAAGAATTTGGATAATAAAAAGAATTTCCAAACTCAAATTGATAGTGGTAAAATTAATCTTACACATTATATTTCTTTGGAAACTCCATTATTATGTTTGAAATCGAACCAAACAATTTAGCTTAATAATAATAATAATAAAATACCTTTGGATGGGGTGTTATACATTTAAAAGAGTTTTAATGAGAGTGGTTGGAAGGTGGACAACTTTTGAGCATCACGTGCAAAGCACCAGGCCCGTCACCTTTGGCTTTTTAATGCTTCCCCTTCGACATTTCGTTCACATTTACTTTGGTATGTACCTTCAGTCGTTGGCGCTATGCGTGGACTATATGGTTTACTTAATGGAGCAGATGGACATGCCTGGTATGTCAAGTCATTGCATGTGTGAGATTGACCTTGTGGTTATATGTTGGGTGCTAGCTATGATGGCTCTCCACAACTCAGACGGACTTGCTACCTCCCTTCTCAATCTCGACAGACTCAACCTCTAGTTTGGCACTTGCTTCTAGTTGTTTGTGCATTGCTATTCACATCCTTCTTGGTTATACCACGTTTGTGTAAGCACTCGAAACATGGTCCATCTTGGTATCTAACCTACGGTGTAATTGTTGGGTTCGTATTTTGACTATTTAATTGTGATGATCGAATCCTTTGTGCACCGATATTACATATGCTATGCTTCATATTAGCCATTTTGAAGGAGTTTCAAAGGTTTATATATCAATTTATCATGGATTCAAATCAGGTATGTATAATTGGTGTTTTTGTAATGATTTTGAGATCAATTCAATTCAGTTTAATGTTTATAAATATCTAACGTTCTGGTTTGCTTGCAACAGGTCATAATTGTGATATGATCCTCCATCTGAACCTTCATCCAACACTATTACAGGAAATTAACTTAAATATTAATTTGTGGGAGAATGAAGTGGAATCCAAAAAATCTGGCACATGGGTTTTGTGCGTAATATTCCCACTTAGGTCCCACATGGGTCGTTTCTTGAACTTGTAGATGGATTGAGAGAAGTTTGGGGTTTTTGACTCGACATCCAACACTCCATCCGACACGTGATCCAACACTCAGAGGAGTTGGTGGCTTGTGTGTTGGGTATGTGTTATATTCTTTGCACGAGTAGTAGTGTTTGAGCATATGTG